>CAUYPK010160167.1:0-33932 GCA_963574355.1 Loris lydekkerianus | reverse complement strand
CGCCGCCCCCCCGGGGGCCCGGCGCGGGGCGGCCCGCGCCGGGGAGGGCACCCTGCCGATTCCACTCTCTGTTCTCAGGGTTTGTGTTTTCCAGGACACACATGTTGCTGCCAGCTTCCCCTCCTTTCTGCTCAGTTATTTTCTCTTAGAGCAGCTGAATGGGTTTGTCAAGACAAAGAAGAGACAACAGAATTCCCAGCCACTTTAATAAGCAGCCTGCGAACAGCAGGGAGTTAAGGCCTGCAAGGAAACACCTTAATTAAAACAATGCCCCGATCCTCAGGAGCCTGGATAGATTTCACAACCTCGCTTTCTCCTCAGGGGCTGATTCATTCACTGGACAAACACTGACCTCAGTCAGCTCCGCTATAGCCAGCAGGACTCTGCCTCTCAAGCCTACAGCTGAGACCAGGCTCTCGTAGAGCAAAGGGAATGGTGCCAGGAGTGACTAAGGGGCAAGCCCATCACCCTGAAGCCCGGAGTCCAACATCAGCGTCTCAGTGGCGTCTAAGGGCAAAGCAGCTTTCAGTATTTCAGGGCAGCTGCTAAAAACCCAGCCCTGATACGGTCTGGTCAGGGGGCATCCCTTCAACTTGAGCCAAGGGGGGGTTATCCGTCACTTTTTGTGGGCGATGGGTGTTCCCTTCCTGTCTTCACTGACAGTGGGACTGTCCTTCCACACCAGGGGCCAAGAGCCGTACACTACCCTAACCTTTTCCATTCTTATTTGACCCCTGACCCTGGGTATTGTGACAGTGCTGCTCACCCCTCCTACCTTCAACATGCTTGTGTTTGCTTGTTATGCCACTGGCCCTGGCTCCACTTCACTTGTCTGCTCCCTACGATGTCTCTAACCCAAATCCTCATCTCACCTCTGAAGTGTGTCAGTGCCCTGATTCCCAATCTCTCATACAGATCCCGAGCTACAGAGCTCTGCATCTAACGGCCTTCTCTGTGCTCCCAACACACACAGCACTGGGCCCCCCGACTCTCCTTCCCGGTGGTTCTGCCCACACCGCTGCCTGGCAATCCCACCCCTCCAGTATTCCTCACGGGTGGTTTCTCCCCACGCCACTCCCTCGGTTCAGGCCTTCATGAGCTGAACTGCCACAACCATGCTACACTTACTGCTGTAAACCTCAGAAGATTGGGGGGGGAGGGGTGGAGACAGTTTGAGGTCAGGCTCTGTTACTGATTAGTCACATGACCTCTTTCCTGGGCCTTCTCTCATGGTGGTCGGGGGCAGTGGGGATTAAAACACAGTGCACATGAAAACTCCTAAGTAAACAGGGAGGGTGCACACAGCGGAGTCACTGCAGGACTGTGTCAGTCGATGGCTGGCTCACGGGGTAGGGGAGAGCACCAACATCTATCAAGCCCCAAGTGTGGGCCTTGTTTTACCTGTTGAAATGTTCACAAATGACCTCCCTCCCCGTCAGGGCTCTGTGTTGCTACTGAGCAGAGGAAGAGAAAGAATCAGTGTCCCTGGAAGAGGCTGAAAGGGAGCCTGGCCACCCAGACCCTCCAACTCATTTCCATCTATCTTTATGTTCCTCCTGGGTCCACATTGTTCCCAGACTATCTGTTCTCTGAACTACATTATGCAAATCCCAGCTAGCCCAGTATCCATAGAAACCAACATCTCCCATCTTCCTCTGCCTGTTCCCTGGCAGAGGAAACCTACCCAAGTGACACCCACAAACAAGGACACACAATGGCCCACAGCAGGAGAGCTTCCCTCCACCCTGGGCCAGCAGACTTTAGCAGTTATTGAATCCATCTTGCCTGGTCCTCCAATCCCGGATGGGGAGGGATGGGTGGTGCAGGCCGGTGGAAGAAGCTGCGTTTTCTTTTTGACAAATCATCCTCGTCCAGTCCAAATCGCTCCACTGCTGCTGGACATGAAGATCATCCTCGCGGTGGACATGAGTCAATATTTGTCATCACCTTTAAACTCACGCATACAAGCACATCCAGTCACCTCTGGAACATGACAACACCATTTTATTATGCATAATCAATTACTAATTTTATGAATGATTTTTTAAAACCATTATTTTTCAAATAAGCTTTCCTATGCCTGAAACCTTATGAATCATTAGTCCTCTTCTTTCTCCAGGCTCAAAACATGAGGGAAAGCTTCCGGGACAAACACCCAAGGTCCTGAGTACTGGCTGGCAGCACACCCTGAATTAGCGTCCCCACTGCACGCAAGACGTCGGCTTTTGCCAGTGACACAATGTGTGACTCTCAGGATGTTAGGATTGGAAATGACCTGGAAAAAGAAAACACAAGTTTCCCTATTTACGGAAGTTGTGTCAGTCCTGCAGTTATTGAAACAGCAGAGCCCAGGAAGACACAGTACACTGTCAGCTGCTAGGAACGTACCTGAGCTCAGTTCCAGGAGTCTCATACATTTGCTCGCGTAATCGCATCACCACCCTGTGAGGTAGGAACTCTTCTTGTCTCCATTTTCCTCATGAGACAACAAGACATAGACAGGTAAAGTAACTCCCCCAGTGTCACCCAGTGTGTGAGTCACAGTTGGAACCCAGGTTGTCCCACACCATATCCCAACCTCTTTAACCACAAAGCACCGTTGTGAGGATTGAGTTGCCGGTGCAGTGCATATTGGATAACACTATCCATGGCTGAATTGATCAAGTCAACCAACTCCTTGAACTGGATCATCAGAAAAGGGGTGGTGAGGAACCTGGTTTTTAACCCTAGGGTAAATGCTTTAAACAAGAACAAAAGCAAAATCCACCAACTGAACGGGCTGCGTGAAAACACCTGGGACAGACCTTCCTCTTGAAGAGACAAAATGATTCTAATAACATCCGTTTATGCTCCTCCGTCTTCGTTGAGTTACTTAGGGTCACAGAGCTGCAGTGTCTGCTCTTAGCTACAGGGGACAGAGGAACCGATCATCCTTATAGACAGAATATGTGCTCTGGAAGGAGTTAACCAAAACTGGCACTACGGGTTGCCTACAAGGAGGGAAGTTGAGTGTTCAGAAGGAGGAAAAGAGATTGTTCTAGTACATTTTTTTCCCTTGGGTTCACAGCCAGGTAAATGGATTATCTTATCCAACAACACTAGTTGAGGACAAGCTACTGCTCACCTTTCTGTATGTTTCACGTCTGTGCCTGCAACTTCCAACCCTATTATTCTGTTATTACAACAAAACCATTCTCTCAAGTTAAGAAAATTTCCCATAAATGTAAAGTTTTCTTTTCTTTTTCTTTTTTACAATTTCTGAGCTGCACTGTTTATTTTGCTGCTTGAAACCTAAGTGATAGTATGACACTATAATTATGGGGTTTCGTCGAAACCTTGACTACACTGCAGGTACAGAAATATACGGACGCCTTTTTGGAGAATTGACATTTTGCAAAATGCAGCAAACATTTTAATTTATACATGAGACAAGTATTCAAAAGGGTATGCATTTCAAGTTATTGCAGGTTATTTGTGAGAGAATTTCTGCAGGTAAAACATGTTTAAATTTAACCAACGGTAGCATGTCAGTGTATTTAAAATCATGACAAAAATCTCTCTGGTCATGTTACCCATGACAAATTACTATGATGTTGTATGTTTAGGGCAAGATGTGAAAACAGCATAAATCCCATGGTATTTTGGTTTTCTTCTGGATATTAAAGCTGTTTTTCTTGGGATAAATGCAGCAGCAAAACACAAACCAGTTGATCAAAAAAGCACTTTTGCCATAACTCCAATCATTTTCAGGACACATCAACCGACAGTAGTTTTGCCATTCCCAGTTCTTTTAAGGATTACATCTCTGCACTGTTGCCTTAAGGACGTCTGTAAAAGCTTGTTCTTTGTTAAGCCTGTTTACTGACTACAGCCTGGTTGAGAGAATTTAGTTGGTTGGTCCATTTTATCTAGTGCAGTATATCGTGCACCACCCCTTTTCTGATGATCCAGTTCAAGGAGTTGGTTGACTTGATCAATTTGACCATGAATAGTGTTATCCAATATGCACTGCACCAGCAAGCTCTTCACATCTCTCTGTTTAACTCCTTAGAAATAAAAGGAACATGTATTCTTGTATAAGGCTTAATTTTATGAGCACTTGTGTTCTGATGTTTCGTAAAAATTCTTCAATGTGTTCTCTTATGAAAGGATCATCCACGATGTTGCTGTGATTTGTTTTCAGAATCTTTTCAAATTCAGTGATGTCGTTATTCTGATAGGCACTTACTGAATTTGTCATTGCTAAAATTTTTGGATCATTTTTATACGGCTTGGCCTCCTGTGAGTCAAATGGATTAATTCCCGATTTCATTAGCATATTTGCTAAGACCAAATATTTTAAGCAAGCAGTTCGTCTTGGACTTCCTGATTCATCATAATTCTTAAAGGCTTCAAAAAAATCAGTGTGTGCCTTTTCAAATTCACCTACTCTCAAGTGCATTTTACTACCACATTCTCTGATAACTCCCATGATCAGTGGATGAGGGATGGCAGACTTGATGTGAAGTGACTGTTCATAAAGTGCTTTAAGTTTTTTGTTATTTTTCTGTGCCATGTACATCTGAATTTCAAAAGCATATATTTCTAATAACTGCGTACCTTTTTTTAAGTCGTCTTCTCCATCATCAGTCTGGCAGGATTGATGTAACTGGTGTAAATTTTTTTCAAGCTTCCCATATTCCTCTCGTTCTAAATATAATTTTCCAAGCTTCGTGTTTGTCTTAAACCATAGTCTATCATTCTTGGCATCTTTCAAAGCTTCCAGTGTTGTTTCGTAGAATTCCTGCAGTAAATCCATCTGACATAAAAAATCAGAATTCTGCTTAGAAGTGGAGATATAATCAAGAATGGAATTAATGGATTTCTCAGAATAATTTCTTGTGACTGCACTCCGAATATAGGTCAATAGTTGTTTATATCTATTCATCATTTTTGGAAAGTTTGTCAACTTGAAGTTAATCTTAATCATTTGTTTCAGTGCTTTAAATCCCCATTCTCCTTTTTCACCTTCAAGTTCCAAAACCTTTTGGAAACTGCTTAATGCTGCTTTTGGGTCATCTTCTTTTAATGCTTTGGAATTAGAGTGCTGATTTTCCAAATCCACATTTGGCTCAGAGTTACTATCTTCAGAGTATTCCTCAATGCCCAGCTAGTTTTTCTATTTTTAGTAGAGATGGGGTCTCACTCTTGCTCAAACTCCGGAGCTGAAGCGATCAGCCGGTCAGCTTCCCAGAGTGCTAGGATTACATGGCCAGGTCGCAGTCCTCCTCATCATCGCACATGAAATCATCCTCTATGTCAGACATCTTGGCCAGGAGGGCAATGTTAAGTTTTCTATACACATTCTTGTTAAAAACCTGAAAAATTCTGAGCATGCCTAACATAAATAACTTATATTTCTCAATTTCTTGCCTTTCTTTGGGGCAAGAAATTCTTTCATTATTGTGAATCAGAAATTCAACATTCAGAATCTCCGATTTTCTGAGTAACAGGCCAGCATGTATTAATCCTACAGTAGGTTTGGGACATAATGCTTGGCATTTTTACCAGAAATTATCTGAAGTATATACTACAGCCCTCACTCCACGGAGGCTCGGGTAGCTCGTCATCACCAAGCTGGTATCTGGATCCAGGAATCTGGATTTCAGGTTTTAGGCCATTTTCTCCTCCCTGACATGATGAGTGGAGCCTCCGAGGACAGCCCCTCTGACCTGCAGGGCACATCTCCAACTAGGCACAGCCTCGGTGGTGACTTACTAGAGTCCTAAATATGATACCTCTAGATGTGGGACTAGAGAGGGAAGACAGTATGGTCCCTGCCCCTGCAGGTCTCCATGTGGAGGAGACAGAGAGGACTGTGACCAGCAGAGTGGATGGTGCACAGCAGCAGTCAGGGGAACCAGCTAGACAAGGAGGAGGAGGATGGGGGCGCCAGACACTGCAGGCTGGGGAAAAGGGGAATGTGCCCACGAAGGCTGTGTGTAACAATGTTGACAACAGTGGCAGCATCGAGGGGGAGGCTCTGGCATGTCAACCTGAGGAGCTGGGAGAATTCCTGCCACAGCCATCTTGAACCACAGGGAGTGTGAAAGACTTCCATTGTTGTGATATTGAACCCACCACCAAATCGCTGAGAGAAATTTCATCCTCCCCCAGCAAGAGAAAGGAAGAAAGGAAGGGCTCTTGAGCATGGAATCCTGACCAGCTAATAACTGGTGGCTGACGTGGAAGTGAAGGGAGCCAGGAGGTCAGAGAGGGGCCCTGGCGTGCTCCTGCTCCATGGCTCAGCACACGACAGCACACCTTCGGAGGCACGGTGAAGGAGCAGATGAAGAGGCCGCCCAAGGGGATGTGGCATGAAAGTGGTAGAGCCAATCTGCCCAGAAGCCAGAGTGACTGATGTCAGGACGTTCTGATGACAACAGTCCCCTAGACCCTGGACTGGCTGGAACGGCATGTGTGATGGAAGTCACGAAACTACAGGAACAAAGACAGAGCTGGGCGGGACAACCGTGAGAGCTGTCCTGGAGGAATGCAGGACAAGACAACCGTGAGAGCTGTCCTAGAGGAATGCACCATGGCAGGGCAGGAGCAGTGTCCCTGGGGGGCAGGTGGATGGTGCATCTGGCTGCAGTACATGGGAGTCAGAAGCAGATGGGACTAGAGACTGGGAGCTGCCGGTGAGCTGCTCCTATGCCCAATACAGCAATGGGAAGGGCATGAGATGGGCTGGGTGGAGGGTGAGGGCAGGAGGGGGTTTAAGGAAGAACAAACAGACTCTTAGACTAGGGCTTCCTGCCCCATGACTGCCCCATCCCTGAGCCAAAGCCCAGAAATTAACTAGAATATATGAATTTAAGGGCAGTGTTGAAAATAAGATTTCTAAGATATATAAACAACAAAAGAAAAATAAAAACTGTACATTGTCAAAATTAAAAACTTTAGTGTTTAAAAAAACAGCATCAAGAAACAGCTTACAGAATGGGAGAGTTGTTTTATAAATCACATGTTTGATAAAGGGACTAATATCTAGAATACGTAAGAATTCTTACAACTCTAATAATAAAGACAACCCCATTAAAAATGAGCAAACGTACTAAAAACAGTCCTCCTGAGAAGATATACCAATGGCCAATAAGCACAAGAAAAGATGCTTGGTACCATCAGCCATCAGGGAAATGCAAATCAAAACCGAAGTGAGATACTACTTCATCCCCTCTGGGATGGCTAAGTTAAAAGGCAGAAAATAACAAGTGCTGACAAGGACGTGGGACAATCAGAACACTCACGCCCAGCTCATAGGAATGGAAAATGCTGCAGCTATGCTGGAAATCAGCTTGGCAGCTCCTCAAGGAGTTCAACAGAGTTACTATACGATTCAGCAAACTTAAGAGATGTGCACCAAAAAGAATTGAAAACACATGTTCACACAAAAACTTGTACATGAATGTTTGTAGCAGCAATATTTGCAATAGTTGAAACACAGAAACAACCCAAATATCCATCAACTGCCCAACAGATATGTAAAAGGTAACACCCACACAATGGAACATTACCCAACAATTGAACGGAATAAAGGCAAACACCTGCTACAACACGGAAGAACTTCTGTTTATACAAACAAAGGAAAATGTCAGAAGGCATAAAGGGTTTTAGCTCAAATATCTTTTTTTTTTTATAAAGAGGCCTAGGCTATTTAAATGTATCCTGTTTCAGAAAAAAAGAATCTTTTCTAACATCTAAGGTAAAAATTTTTAAAAGTTTATTATATGCATACCATGACCCAAGTTAAAAAACAAAAAGTTTACCATAATTGACAAAGTAATTTCAGGTCAAGTTTATTATAAAGACATTCTATTTGATGGGCTGGATACTTTGTAGCAGAGGGTACCCACACCCACACCTGTGGCTACCAAAGTATCTGAAGGATCCCAGCATATGTGCTCCTGGGCCAACAGCCTCGCCACTCCCAGCCCCACCCCCTTCACATCGTGGCATTTCCTCCCTGGTTCTACTTGTTTTGCAACCAACCTAACGACACATTTATCACCAATTAACAAGTATGAGCCATGATTTGTTTTAAATGTCTATTGTGAACTGGGGGTACAGGCAGGAGGTGGGACCCTGAGACTTTGGCCAGGAATGTGCTGCAATTTTAACACTGCTCTAATGGGAAAATATTTCTTTTTACCAGAGTGATTCGAAAATTAAACACTCTCTGGAGGCACGTGTGAGAGCAAACAAGCACAGATACGAGTCTGCAGGCACAGTGGAGGAAGGAGAAATTTGGGATGAAAATCCAAGTAGCAGAGCAAGGAGCAGGTTGAAGAGATGAGAAAGTAGCAAGGCCCCCAGGCGGCACCTGCCCTCTCCCCTCTCCCAGTGTCTAGGGCCACAACCACTGTGCCTCCCACAAGCACATCCCTTTCCTTTCTTCCTCACTGAAAAGGGCCCTCTCTTCTTTCCTTTGTCAGACTGAGCATTAACCATAGTAATTACAGAAGGCCGTCCTTGCCCTCCCAGCTTACGTGCCAGTGAGGAACCTGAGGCCCAGAGGGGGAATAAGGCAGACATCACTGTTTTAAAAAATTTGTTTTTAAGTGCTCTAGAACTCTCTGTTCAGAGGAAATCATCCAAGAACTATAAACATAAATCAGAGCAGATCCAATGGGAATGGAGGACCCGCCACAAGGTCTTAAAATACAGACATAAAGTAAAAGACAAGCTGAGCCCTGAGCCCTGTCCCCGGCTGTGGCAGCAGCCCCACATTCACTGCATTTTCTTCCTTACTGTATTCCTGATGCTCTGGCACTGGAGGACCTGCCCCTCCCAGACTAGCCCCTGGGTAGACAGCAAACGCCTAGGCTGCAGCAGGCCAAGCCAGCCAAAGCCATACCCACCACCTCTTGTAATCACGCTCCAGGCCAGTATCCCCTTGTCCTAACCATCCCAGGGCCAGTGTCAGACAACCAGTCAATCCTGAGCTGTCTACCCTGCCCTGCCCACTCCTTCCTGAGAATATCACAGCACAGCCTCTGCCCACATGCTCCTCACTGCCACCTCCTAACCAACTGGGTGCTTTCCTGGCCTTCCCCCTCCTCCAGGGAACTGTGAGCAACATGGCAGTCCTCTTTAGATCAGCTGGTCTCACCATACCGGGATAACAATAAAACCTGCGTTTTAAAACAGTCCCATTCTGGAAGCAAACATTATCCCTGGAAATCCTGGAATGAGGATTCAGAACATTCGTATCCTGAAGATGCCAGGACTTGTGGGGAGAGCGCAGCCCACCCAGGGGCCTCCTGGATGGCTCTACAGCGGGCAGAGAAGCGACCAGAGAGGGAGGCCAGAGGCTGGAGTCGCTGGAAATGACCAGATAGGAGGAAGACCCCGGCAAGGAGGCGGGGAAGAGCAGTGCCCAGGGCACTGTGGGCCTCAGGAAGGGGGCAGAAGGAACAGGTGGTGGCATAAGGGCGGCGCCAGGGGCTCAGCCGTCCAGTTCCTCCTTGACGCTGACCCGCAGAGGGCAGATGCGCAGGGGCTCCAGGGGCCCTTCCCCGCGCATGCCGCCCAGGTAGAAGTAGGGCCGCACGGGCCCCAAGCAGGCGTGGAATGTGTACAGGTGGCACTGGCGCTCGGTGTCGTAGAAGGACAGCTCGCCCTCCTCGCACTCCAGCTCCACGCGCAGGCGGCGCGGGATGGGCAGCACCAGCGGCGAGGAGCTGGGGTCCGAGGTCACGCAGTGGTCCCCCTCCACGCCCTGTGTGCGGCACACGTACCAGAAGCCAGAGCGCGCGTCGTGGTAGCAGCTGTGTGAGTGGCTCTCCGAGTCCTGCCGGACGCGCATCACACCCACCCGCCAGCTCGGCAGCCCCCCCAGCGCCACCTCCCAGGCGTGGGAGCCCTGCGAGAAGACGCGGGAGCCCAGCAGGCAGGGCGCCGAGGAGAAGCGCTCCGGGTTCTCCACCTGCACGCGGTAGCCGTGGTTGGTGACGCTGGAGAGGTCATCCGACACTGACAGCCAGCCGGCCGCGGTGTTGGGATCCAAGCTGAAGGGCACTGCAAGCAGAGGGGACAGGAAGTCAGGGAGTCTGGCACCCTTCTTCACACCACACGACCCCAAGCCCCACTATGTCCCCCCTGCCCTGAGCTGAGGGGTGGTGTTAGGGGCTGGCCTGTGTCCTCTCCAAAGATCCACAGAGTCCTAACCCAGCACCTCAGAAAATGACCTTATCCGGGAATGGGGTCATTGCAGATGTCCCTAATACAATGACACCTGTATCCCTAGCTGGCCATCAAACCCTGGCAGCTAGGAGGCGGCACAGGCTTCAGAGGGAGGGTGGCCCCTCCAACACCTTCATTTTGGACTTCTGGCCTCCAGAACTTTGAAAGAATAAATTTCTGTCTTTTAAAGCCACATCATTTGTGGTCTTTTGTTATGGCAGCCACAGAGAACTATTCGGGCACGGAATCAATGTTCACAAGACCCTGTGATGTCTTTGAAAAGCATGAACCACTCCCCTGGGTCACCCCTCCCTGTAAAGCCAGGGCACAGTGGCAAGCGTGGGCTGGAGTCCCCTTGAGAGAGGCGGCCCCAGAGCAAGGAGGTTTTTCATTATATGTGTGACAGTTTTGAACAGAGAGAGAAGCCAGTTTTCCTCTCTGAAGAGGCGGCAGAGAGTGGGACAGAGCATAGGGTTAAGAGTGCCAGGCACTGGGAACAGAGTAATCTGAACAAAAGCCACCTATCCCTGCTGGCCTGGAGTACTCAAACAATCCTCACTGGACACCGCACACTGTCCTGACCCTAAGTCACTGTTAGTGATAAGAAAAAGGCAACACAGAAGGGCAGTAAACAGAATGTGTTAAGAGTTAAAGATAAAGTTAACCTTGACTCCCTCTGAAGCTTGCCTCTATGCTGTATTTGCTCCTGCCTGAGATTTCAAGAAAAGGCAGTGAAGAACGTTGGAGGGGGTCACACCTTTGTCTCTCCTTGGGGATAGCTTTCTGGCATTGGCCTCCCTGGATCCCTCAGTTCAAGGCAAATGGATTGAGTAGGCGTCACTATTTTGCATTGAATCACATCGACAGCAGAGTTTCAGGACCCCCAGAGGAAAGTGCTGTGCCAGGAGGGTGGGACTTTCAGGCCAGAGTGGAGAGGACCAGAAGCCCTGGTAGGGGCCAGGAGATCAGCTGAGAGATCAGGTGGGGCCCAGCAGAGACCAGTCCAGCTGGCTCTTTGCTAGTGTGAGGCACTGGCCCCCATGCTGGCAACAACTGCCCACACCCTGCTCACCACATTCGACGGACGTGATCATCTTTTTCCAGACACGGTACTGCAGGGAGCCCAGATACTTGCAGACGTCGATGAGCATGTCAGGCTGCACAGGCTCCGGCTCCGAGGTACATAAGAGTCTGGGAAGGAGAACTGGGTATTGAGCAGGGCCTGGGCCATGCATCCTTGGCCAAGCTAGGTTAACTGAAATCCAGCAACAGGACTTGCTCCCTTGCCTTGAGCCCAAGTTTCCTGGCCACCTTCCCCAAGACAAGACTAGACTGGACTTAGACGGGAGATGGGCCAGGAGCTAAATGGGCCATAGCCTTTCAGCGTGCAGTACCAGGCTCACCCTGCCCTGGCTGGGAGGAAAACAAATAGGAGGTTCTTTGCCACAGCCGCCATCCTTGTGGGCAGAATTCACATTTATACATCTGGCTTAAGGGCTGTCTGAGCTGGAAGCGACCCTAAAGGTGCTTTCGTCCACCAGCCTCCAGGGGTCATCCGGCTTTTGCTTGCACACTGCTAGTGAGCAGTGAGCACAGCAAGCTCACTGCTGCCCCCAGCTCTCTCTCCCCTCTTTGGGCAGCTCTGACTGGGACACAGCTCTTCCTCATTCAGTCCCGTGAACCCAACAACCATCAACATCAACCAGCGTGGCCTGGGACTCCTGGAGGCAGGAGGCCAACCAAGAAGAAGCCTGGTATTGGATGACCCATGAGAAACATGAGCCACACTCCCTTCCTGCACGGTGGACAAGGACTCCCCACTCTAAAGGGAATAATGTTCCACCCCAGCACCAACCAGACTCAGAATGCTGTGGAAGAGGGCTGTCTCCACCCGGCTGGGCCCCATCCTGTGTCACACCCAGCTGCCCATGTTACTGGTCTGGCCTGGGGCCACTGAAGTTTGTACCCCTGGTATTCTGCCTGCTCCTCCCCTCCCCTCCACCAGCTTTAGCAACTTACCGGCGTTTCCGGCTCTTGTGTTTCTGTGAAAAAAAAAAATAAAAAGAAACACAGATGTAGAGAAAATGCATGTTTCTAACCCCACAAAAAGAGTTATGCGCACCATGTTCATAGATCAGAAGACTTAAATATTAAGATGACAAACTTTCTGCTACAGTTTGAATGTGTCCCCTGAAAGTTCATGTGTTGGAAACCAAATCCCCAGGGCACCAGTGTTGGGAGGCGGGGCCTAATGGGATGAGATGGAGTCATGAGGGTGTGGGCATTATCACAGAGTGGGATGGTTATGACGATGGCAGGCTGTCGAAAGTGAGTCCAGGCCCCGGCGCCTCTCTCTGTCACACAGGCCACCTTCTGCTGTGCAATGGCACTTGCCTGATGCCAGAGCCATGCTCCTGGGCTTCCTGGCCTCCAGAACATAAGCTGAATAAACTTCTGTCGCATACAAGTCACCCAGCCTGTAGTATTCTGTTACAGCAACACTAACCAAGTTCATCTATAGATTCACTGTAATTTCTATCCCAGCTGGCCTCTTTGCAAAAACTGAAAAACTGATCCTAAAAGTCATACAGAAATTCAAAGGACCCAGAACAGCCAAAACACTATATTATTCAGCCAGAAAAAGGAATGAAGTATTGATAGATGCTACAAATATGAATAAAGTTCAGAACACTACGCTGAGTGAAAAAGGTGAGCCACAAAAGGCCACATATCATGAAATCCCACCACTTATATGAAAGATCTAAACAGGTAAATCTAGATGGGCAGAAGGTAGGGCTGCCAAGGACTGGGGAGTGACGGCTAGCAGATATGTGACAAGGCTTCTTTGGGGTGATGAAATGTTCTAAAATTTGTAGTCCTGCCAGTTGCCCAACTGTGTATATAATAAAAATCACAGAACTGTACATTTTAAATGGGTGAATTAGACAGTATGTGAATTGTATCTCAATAAAGGTTTTTTGTTTTTTTTTTTTTGTTTTTTTAAAAAAAGGAGTCACACACCATTCTTGAAAGTAAGGTACTGGGCAATAAAGGTACTGGGCAAGACAACACTTCCAATTTCCTAAAGATAATTGGCAAGAAACCTGGCTTTTAGAACCCAGCAAATGATCTCATAATCAGTGGCATTTTGGAGACAGGAGACATCACAGTTCAAGGAAAGGCTCTGATAAAGCAAAGAGCACACAAAGGTCCAGGCCAGGACATGACACCTGCCTGAACAGAGACGGTTTCTGTCCTTTGTTACTCTGTTCTACAAAGTCTCTCTTTTCCAGAGAGTTCAGCTGCTCTCCTGGCAGCAGAGCAGCTGTGCTATCCTGACTGATTTACAAACCAGCTTCCAAGTCACAGGAACTTCTCTGTAAGGACCAATGACTCATGAGATGGAAATGAAATCAATAAAGGAAGTACAGACAAACTCAGTATTATTAAAGAGAGAAAATAAAATCATCTTAGGAAGAAAGAATATACAGGCATCATATTTAAATCCAAAATTTAAATAATTGGATAATTTTAAGAGACTCCTTGTATAAACAGGTAGAGAAAAGAAACAAGAAACAAAAACTGAGGTCAAGAATGAGTGCAAGAGAATGTGGTGGGTTGGGGAAGGGAGGCGCTGGGAGAAAAAGTTAGAGAAAAACAAGAGGCTCCCAAGGAATTCACAAAACACATCCCCTATGGGCACCTATAGGCCAGTCCCCAAGAACTCTGGGAAGACTGGGTTGGGCACAGCTGATGAGCACCATCTCCTGGTGGGTCCCCGGCACCTGGCCCCTGGCCCTGAATTCAGATATGGAGCTCCTTACCATGAGAAAAGAAACATCATCTTCCTTCATCTCCATCTGCAGACGCTTAATCTCATGGGCCAGCGCCTCCGTCTCCTCTCTGAGCTGCTTCATCTTCTCCTCAGCCAGAAGCTGCTTCTGCCTGGTCTCGAGGGCCATGGCGTCCAGAATGGCCTGCTCCTCCACTCTCAGGAACTCACGCAGTTTGCCGAACTCCTGCCGGATGCGACTTTCCAGCCAGGCAGCCTCCACCTACAGTGGGGAGCAGGTGGGAGGCAGAGGTCAGATGCACAGGGGACCTCGGCCTCTGCCCAGCCCTGACACTTCCAGATTCCTGCTGAAGAAATCCTATGTAGAACCCTTACAGATGAAAGTATACACTTCAAATCATAAACACAAAAAAGCACGTAAAAAATGAAGACAAAGAAGTATTTCTTATCTTGGAAGGAGAAAGACATTTCTGGGCATAACATGAAACCTTAAGGAAAGAAGGAGATAATTAAATATATAGAAAATACAAGGTTTTGTATGGCACGACTATTAATATAGTTAAATATACAAATGTAATTCCATAACAACTACTGGAAAAATGAGTGTCAGAATGTGCGCTTTAGCAATGGCAGGTAAGCAATCTCACCTTTGGATTTAGAGTTCAATACAGAGGCTCCTCGACTCATGATGGGGTTACGTCCCAACAAACCCACGGTAAGTTGAAAATGCATTTAATACACCCAACCTAGCAAATATCGTGGTATAGTTTAGCATACCTCAAATGAGTTCAGGATACTTACTTCAGCCAACCGTTGAGTAAAATCATCTAATACAAGGTCTATTTTATTTAATTTATTTATTTTTATTTTTTTAAAAGACGGGGTTTTGCTCTGTCTCCCAGTATGGAGTGCAGTGACATGATCATAGCTCACTGTAGCCTCGAACTCCTGGGCTCAAGTGATCCTCCTGCTTTAGCCTCTTGAGTAGCTACAGCCACATGCCACCATGCCTGGCTAATTTTTTTCATTTTTTTAAAGACAGGATCTTGCGGGCGGCGCCTGTGGCTCAGTGAGTAGGGCACTGGTCCCATATACTGAGGGTGGTGGGTTCAAACCCAGCCCCAGCCAAACTGCAGCAACAAAATAGCCGGGCGTCATGGCAGGCACCTGTAGTCCCAGCTACTCAGGAGGCTGAGGCAAGAGAATCGCCTAAACCCAGGAGTTGGAGGTTGCTGTGAGCTGCAATACCACGGCACTCTACCAAGGGTGATAAAGTGAGACTCTGTCTAAAAAAAAAAAGACAAGATCTTGCTATGTTGTCCAGGCTAGTTGTGAACTCCTGGGCTCAAGTGATCTTCTTGCCTTGGCCTCCCGAGTACCTGGGACTACAGGCACAAACTATCACATGACCATACTCACCCAAATCCTATTTTGTAATAAAGCGATGACTGTGTCATGTAATTTATTGAATATTGTATTGAAAGTGAAAGACAAGATAATTCTACGGGCACTTGAAGTATAGTTTCCACTGAACGCACATCAATGTTGCACCAGTGTGAAGTGAAAAAAAATATTGAACCATTCTAAGTTATGAGCCACTGGTATGTTTATGGCTCTGGAAATACATTAATAAAATGATTTGCTGACAAAGTGAAAATGACCAGAAAAAGTGAAATGATTCAACTAAAAAAGAAATGACAAACTAGAGAAAGTATTTGTTATTATTCTTAATGTACAAAGCACTTTTACAAATCAATTAGGAGAAAAGACAAATATTCCAAGGGGAAAAAAAGAATATGAATTGGTATTTATAGAAAACACGCATACAGCTATTACAGTAGTTAAAAGATGTACAAACGTACCAATAACCAAAGACATGAAATGGGAACAGACAAAAGACTGACAATGACATGTTAGAGAAAGTGGAAATCCTGATGAGAAAAATCAGCAAGTGCAAAGTCAACTACCATCCTCACAATTATACTCGACAGCCTCGCCATAAAGGGGTAATACCAAAACTTCCACTCCTCTCATCGACTGGATTAATGGAACTTAACAGAAAAAGCATTGATCAGAAGAAAGAATTCTAGAGTCTTCACACCTCATCATGTTGCCCTTAGCTCAGGGCCTCCGTTGCCTGGGATGGGGAAGTGATGCTGCTTCCTGGCCAGATGGACACTCCCAACTACCTCCCAACTACTGCCCCATCAAGGCAAGCCAGTCAGATGGTTTCAGCCACAAAAGGAAATCAAGCAAAAGGGCAGTGATAAACACAACTCCTGAAAAAAACAACTCAAAAGGTGTCCTCCAGCAACGGCAGGTTAGCCATCTCATTTTGGAGATGGAATTTTAGTATATGTCCACGGCTCTGACATATGATGACAAAAAAATTCACACAAAAAGCGAAGACTCTCCAATGTGTGTGTTAGTCTGTAAGACTTCAGAAAAGCTGAATGACTTCGGTCTGTTGGGTGCTTTAGATGCATTATCTTACCTGAAGGTTTAAAAAAAAATCTTAGAAAGAAAGAATTATTCTCTTTTTACAGAGGAGGGGATTAGCTTGGAGGGGGTTGAGAGATCTGCCTGGGGAACTTGGCTTGGATTTGAAAATAGGGCTGCTTTGAGGTCACTGTCTTGGATGGTATTTCACACAATCCTGTCTTCTGCCCTGTGGTTCATGGTAAACTCCAGGTAAAGCTCTTTGGGGGAGTGACCAGCAGCCCACCAGGCATGTTTTAGCTGCTGGAGCAGGGCTGAGTCCCACTGAGCAGTAGTCACCAGGAGCCACATTAGAAAGTGACAAATCAGAGCCAGGATCAACAGTCAGAAAGCAGGTTGCCAGTCCCCACAGAACCCAGATGAAGACACAGTACTGAGGCAGAAGAGTGGAGACAGGAGAGCCAATTCACTCCATTCCATTAATAAACACTTCACCTTCACTTACCCACTTCATTCATTCAATCAACATTAACTTCTCATCTATTGTATGCTAAGAACTCTTCTAATAATTTTCAACAGGATGCCCTGCTTTCATTATATTCTGATGGGAGGAGATAATTTAAAAAACAACAAGTAGAAAACACAAAGGTAATTACAGGTAATGAGGTGTCACAGAGAACAATACATCAGGGAGGCAGGGAAAGAAGAGGGCTGCTCTGAGCAGGTGATGAGGGAAGCGTCCTGAAAGGGACACCTGAGCTGAGACATTAATGGCAAAGACGCTGAGCGGGGGGCCTGGGGAGAAGACTCAGTTCATTTAAGAGACTGAAAGCAGAACACGGCGGCAGGCGCAGAGAGTGCCGGGCTGAAGACATGAAGCGGAGGCATGGCCTTGGAGTGTGGTGGGAAGCCACGGGGCAGTTTTCAGTAGAGGAGGGGCATGGCAGCTCTGTTTCTCTAAAAGGTCACATGGTCCCTGAGCACAGCAGGATGCAAAGACAGACCACAGGCCGGGTGGGGCCAGATGAGCAGTGACGCTGACCTGGACCAGGCTGGCAGCAGTTGAGGGGATGAGTGGACAGGTGCAATGTATTTTGGAGACAGGGACAGGACTGCTGACGCAGTGCACGTGGGGAATGAGAGGACATAGGCAGCACTAGTGAACCTGAGGTCATCAGGGCTTGAGTGCAGGGCAGGTGGGGAGGAGAGGTGTGCGCTGAAATTATTCTTCAGCCACGGTGCAGATGGTGCAGGTAGATCTGTAAGCTCCTCCTGTGGCTCAGGAGGGCCCACTCTGGTCAGCAGTTAGCTACTAGGTGACGTTAGCTAAAGCAGGGCCAGCCCACCTTCACCCATCTCCCCGTCTGCCCTAGTGCCCCGTTCAGCCCACGTGCTCACTCACCTGATTGTGCTTGGCAACTGCCTCATAGGAACGCCGCATGGCCCAAAAGGCCTTGGCCTTCTCCCGCAGCGCATGCTCCATGTTCCTGCACTTGGCCTGGCAGGGGAGAAGAGGACGTGGGGAGGCAGGTCAGGCTGGAGGCCAGGCAGGGAGAACAGACATGCCACGCCTGCATGGGAATGCCACTTCCACGTGAGTGTGACACAGCTATGTTTACCGACCCAGACAGTACTGAGCGCTGCAGGCACAGCTGAGTAAGTAGGCTCCTGACCTTGAACCATAACTTCACAGCATAAAGGGTGCTCAGAGGGGGAGACAGGGCTGAGAAGGGACCTGTCTCCCTCCTGTGCTGCTTGCAGTACAACATGAAGGGGAGGCCTGCTTGAGCCCAAAGCTGGGACTGAACCCCTGGGCTGTGTGCCTAACAGTAAAAGCAATGTGGTCACAGTTCCCCTTGCAACTTTCCAAACTGGATGGATCTGTGTCACTAAATGTGTGGGTCTGAAAGTTGGGGCTAACTTGGTCACTCCCCTAGGGTTCAATTACTTCTCACCTAAATATGCCCCCCGCCCTTCCTTAATCTGACGTTCTAATTCTGTTTGTATCAGTAAAATACTTTACACAGCAGGTTCAAATAGTTTTTGCTTAGTGCGTTTTGTTTTTAAAACTTTAATCGTTGCTTCTGATCTCCTTGGACTCCTTAAAGAATGACCTTGACTTTTAGGCTGGGTTCCCACTATTTGTCCAAGATTGATCATTTTCTCTCCACCGTACCCTCTTTTCTCTACATTGAGAAAACTTCTCAAGTTTTTTCTTAGGAAAACTAATAACAATTCTAATAATATTAATTATAAATTAACTATTTCTTACTGTGCCAGGGACTACACTAATTACTTGACAAAGTATGTCATTTAGTCATTATCCCTACTAGGTCAGTAAAAATTATCTGCCCCATTGTACAGATGAGAAAGCAAAGCTCAGTGGGAAAATGACTAGCCAGCAGTGTGCAGCCGGTACCCAGGGCATGAACAGCTGTGTAGGCAGCCACTACGTTGGTCACAGCGACCCCATCCTCCTGTGCAATAACAGTTTAAGCTGCTGGATGTTGGGGTGATTTGTTATGTAGTAAGAGGTAATACAGCTCTGTCCCCCAAAAGCTTCCTCCCCACCCAGACCTGATTTAGATCATCAGAGTCTGGATTTTGGATGAGGCATTTGGGGAGCTTGGAGATGGTCAGGGGTAGAGAGGGATGTGATGCATTAGGAGCCAGAGGGCAGATGAGGGGCAGCCTCAGAAATGGCCCCAGGGATCCCCACCTGCTGGTACTGATGCCTTTATAAAATCCTGTCCCCTGTGAGCCAGGCCTGCTGACATGCTTCTAAATAACAGAATGTGGCAAAAATAAAGGTAAGTCACCTCTGAGATTAGGTGGCAATGCCGGTGCACTCCCGGCCTGGGTCTCTTGCTTGCTCAGATAGATAGCAGCTGCCGTGTGGTGATCCGTCCCTTAAGAGCGGCCCAGGGCCAGGAACCAATGGTGGCCTCCAACCTACAGTGGTGAGGGACTGAGGCTCTCAGACCAACAGCCCAGGAGAACCTGAATCCAGCCAACACCCCCAAGTGAGCCTGAAGTCGGACCCTGCCCTGGGCAAGCCATCAGATGAAACCACAGCCCTGGCCATCACTTCCACTGCAGTCTTGTGACCCACAGAAACTGTGAGGTAACAAGTGTTCATTGTTTGAAGGTGCTGAATTTTGGGGAAATGTGCTGTAAAGAAACAGAACTAGCCTAGCCTTTCAACTCTTATGGTACAAGAAAACAAAACAGTCACTGGTTTCATTTTCTGTCAGCTCTATTTTCTACTTATTCTGATCATTTTTATGTTAATAATATGTAACAGATTTTTAAACATTGTTTTCTGTAGTATGTCATCTCTTAACATGTATCTCCTAGAAAATAATATAACATTAGTATGAGCACCCATAAGACCACTGAAATGTCGTCCCAATGTTTTACTTTGTAGAACGAGATTTTTGATACGAAGTCATGTAAAGGAGTCCAAAGGACACTTCCATCTTCTGCCAACTAAGTGCAAATGGCAGGGGTGAAGCAGCTGCCCACACCTGTAACCCGGGGGAGTGCTGGCCCCGAAACAGCACAGCACAGCCCTCTGCCCTCTGATCCTACCCTTGGGGTTTATGGGACAGTGAGAATGGGAAGGGGGGTTTGATCTTCTCAGACTTCTTAACCACTAGCAGAGTTGTGATTTACATCAGAAAAGACTGATCCTAAAATGGACCTTCTGGTCATCTGGTAAACTAAGTAGAAATTTTATTATTACTAGTAAGCTGTTTTGACTGAGCATGCACTATACACCAGGCACTAAATTACACACTTTACAAACATCATTTTATATTCTATTTAATTCTATTCTTTAATTCAATTTCTCCCTATAAGGTAGGCACTATGATTCTTACTACAAAGAGGAGAAAATCAGGCCCACAGGAGGTGAGTGACTTGCCACAGCAGTAGAGCCAGAGGCAGAACCTAGATGTGTATACAGAACGGTTGGGCCCTAGAGGCCAGGTTCTCAGCCACTACGCCATACACCAGATTTCACCACGAGGGCTACCATTATGTTTGTCTAGTTGTCTTTGTATTTTTAAACATACCAAATCTGTCTTCCAGCATGTTGCCAGGTTTCTTTAGTTCTGAAGAATAAAAGCTTATAATTCTGCCCAAATTCCATAAAATAACCTAGCATGTTAGTGAAACTTTGTTCCCATAAACGTCAAGCAAAACAACGCATTTTAAACGCTAATGGATATTTAAAAACTGGAAACAACTCAAATGTCCATCGAGAAAAGAGGCTGTGGTATCTTCATATAACGGAAAACCACTTGGCAATAAAAAGGAACAGAGGTACCCATACACGTAACAACGTAATTGAATCCAAAAGATTTGCGTTATTTTAGGGAAGAGGCGCCAAAGGCACAAGAGTACATACAGCATCACCCCACGCGTGAGATTAAGAACAGGCAACACCAAGGTGAGAGAAACCAGAACACGGCTGCCTCCTGGTGATGGAAACGTTTTCTGTTTTGTTTGGGCTGCAGACTACGGGTGTGTAGGACGGTACAACTCACTCAACTGAACATTTAAGACCTCTGTGTTTTCTTATATGTAAATTATGCCTAGAATTTTTTTAAAGAAATTTTAAAATTCAGAAGTTTTAGCCTTTTCTTACCACTTTCTAAGAGTACTCCTTCCTTGATGAAAGAAAACTCTTTCCTTTTAATTTCTTTCAGGTTTTATTATCATCATTTTTTACCTTCCCACCTCCTGCTGTCGGTGATTTGTTTCTTGGGGGCATAAAACATAAATGTGTAGTTTCTTAATTACAAGTTGACTACCCCTATAACCACGACCCAGCAAGGGCCCCTGCCTTTCCTTAACCCATGCCCTTCTTCTTCCCAGAGAGAACTACTTTCCTAATTTTTATAGCATTCTCTTGCTTTTCCTTAGTTTTACCACCCATGAACGCATCCTTAGCCCAAAATATTATCTACTTTAGTTTTGCCTATTTTTAAACTTTATTTCACCGGCATCATACTACACGTATTCTTTTGTTTCCTTTATTTAATATAAGATCTGTAGGACTCAACTGCATCATCAAACCTAAGTCAGTCTACTTGTTTTGTTGTGTGGGATTCCACTGTGTGAATAACCAGATGTTTATTCGCTTCCACTGTTAATGGACAGCTGGACTAATACAAATGGTAAAAACCTTCTTGTATGTGTTGGGGGGGGCACATGTGCTCTCATTTCTCCAGTTTATTCTCGGGGGGTAGAACTATTGGGCCACCGGCTGTATCTTCAAATAAGTAAATAATGCCAAACTATTTTCTCAGAGCAGTTATACCCATCTACACAACATGAGCAATGTCGATGGAAAATGCTTATTGACCACTTAGGTCTTTGCCTTTATTTATCCGGTCAAGTCTCGTGCCCATTTTTCTCTGGGGTTGCCTGTCCATTCCTGGTTTGTAGGAATTTGATACATAGGCACAATGTACGTCTTCAATCAGGGAGATGTATAATTGGTATTTCCTACTACATCATTTATCTTTGTTAATTTCAATAAGGCCAAATCTAATCAATCCTTTCCTTTAGGGTTGGTGTTTAGTTTTAAGAAACCTCTACACTGAGGTCCCAAAGATAATCCCCTGTCTCTCAAGCATCATAGCTTTCTGTTCACATTCAGGTGTAATGTAAAAATCTGGATATTTTTCTAGATGGTGTGAATGGGTAGCTCATGGTCTCAGTACCCATTGATCTGCAGAGCCACCTATGTCCTAAATCAAAGACCGATTTGTTTCTTGGCTCTGGTCTGCTTCCCTGGCCCATGTGCCAATATCACACGGTCTTAATTTCTGTAGCTGTGAGATAAGACGATCTCTGACAGGTTATCTCTTCAAGATTGTCTTGGCAATTCTAGGGTGTCTCATAAATTTTAGAATTAGCTTATCAAGCTGCACAAAAATAATCATGTTGGGTTCTGGATCAGTACGGTTTTGTCTCTATAAATCAATCTGGGGAAAACTGAGATGTCTGAACACAGAGTCTCCTAATCTATGAACATGATATAGGTACAGGTTACTTAATCTTTAATGTCTCTCAGTGAAGTACTTTTTCCTACCAAAGTTTTGCATATCTTTTATTAATTTCTTGGAGAGACTTGATTTTTATACTAGTATAAACATAGCTTTATTTTCTATTTGCTAGTAATAAATAAAAATACAGCTGATTTTGTAACTTGATTTTACTGCTTCAGCATTCCGCCTAAATTTATTAATGCTCTTAATTTGACTAAGGACTCTTTTTATTTTTATGCAATGGGAATTTTAATGCAGAAATATGCAATATTATCTACATTTAATGCCAGTCTTGTTTTCCCTATTTCCTAACTTTTTTATTTATGGTTCTTGCCTTACTTCATTGCCAAGAATATGTAGTACAAAACTAAACAGAACAGGTCATAATGGGCATTACTGTCTTTCGTGATCTTAATAAGCAAGCTTGCAATGTTTCCTCATTAAATATGTTATTTGCTGTAAATTTTTTAGTAGCTAACTTTACTCAGATTAATGAAATTCCTTCCATTCCTAGTTTGTTTTTTTTAATCACAAAAAGATGGTGAATTTTGCCAAATGCTTTTCATCTATTGAGATAACCAAATTAAAAGGTATAGAATTGAGTTTTGTTTTCTTATCCAGTTGGACAACCACTGTCATTTAATAGGTAATTATCGTCATTTAACAGGTAATTACCTAATATCTGCATTTAACACATTAACTGCCATGGGGGTTATATTTAACTTACCCTATATACTCGAGTATAAGCCGAGTTTTTTTCCGGCACAAAATTTGTGCCGGAAAAACCCGAACTCGGCACAAATTTTGTGCCTGAAAAAACTCGGCTTATACTCGAGTATATATGGTATTCAAGCCTGGGGCCTCAGAAAGTATATAACTCACTTGTGTCTTGACTATCTTGACCTAATTAAACAACATAGCCTCAAGGAAAAAAAATGCTTTTTTAGATCTAGAAGGAAGGATCTTCCTTCCCCCCTTGACGTTCACACTGCACCTGACCGGCAGCACACAGCATGGCAGTTGGTGTGTTAAATCGTGGTGCCACCTCTTTCTGTGCTATTTGTCCTGCTTATTCTATTTTTCTCTCTCTTGTACTGCCTTTTTTGAGGGAGATTAACTGTACATCTTTATTCCCTTTTTTTCCCTTCTATGCTTTTAGTGGTTAACCCAAAAAATACTACACATGAAAGGTGTAAATTTAATGCGTATAAATAATATTCTTCCCTGTTTGCTTTTGATATTCTTAACGCTAGACCCTACACATGCCACTAAACATTTGATATTCTTATTTTAACACTGAACTCTACACATGCCACTAAACATGCTTGTATAAGAAATGGACCCACCATTCAAGAAACCTGCCTGTTGTCCATGGAGCACTTGAATGAGCAGAGACAGTCACTAGGGGGGGCTCTGGTACAGCCTTGGCCACCACCCTCACTGCTCTAGGTGGGGCTCACTGGCCCAAGAAGGGTCTGGAGCATTCCCCTGGCCCCAAGCACAGGGGAGCAAATAAGCCCTGGTTCTGGCATCACAGAATATCTAAGGTTACTTAGTTATAAATGCACACAAAATAGGAGTTTTTTATTTAACAGCAAAGGATTCACAATGTAATCCCAAGGTCTTTAAATCACAAGTTGATTCCTTAAGCAGCAAATTTCAGTTGCACATTTAATGCCTTAAGCACCTGACCAAATCACGTCACCCGTGCTCTGGTGTAACAGGGATGAGGGGGAGAGAGTAGTCTATTATTCCACGAGGAATAATAGGTGCTCTGTGGTGTAACAGGGATGAGGGGGAGAGAGTAGTCTATTATTCCACGAGGTCTTCACAGCCCCTTATCAAAGGGCTATAGAGCTGCATCTACCTGGCCTGAGCCCAGCTTTGTGTCCTGTGAGACGCCACACCCGCCTGCTTCCCCCAACGATCTCAACATCACCTTGTAAACTCAGCTCTGACACCCTCAGCTCCTCCAGGAAGCCACCCTCATCTCACCAGTGCCAGTTCCAGGTCAGGTGTGTCTGCGGGGACCCTCACAGTGCCCGGGCCCTTTATGCTGCCACTCACCATCCTGAAGCTCCTATCCTCCAGGCCCTCTCTACCCAGCACAGTGGGTTCTCACCTGCTTTGCCAGGCGAGAACTTTGCTGAGTTTCCTGCACATCCTCAGGTCTGGGCACAAAGCAGATGCCCAGGTCACCACTCACCCATCAGTGAGGGCATCAAATGCCCACATTCCTCCCACTACACTACCTCGTACTGAGGGTTAGGAAGGCGTGGTCTTTGTCACTAACCACCAGTGAGCTGGTAACTCCAGCTATCAGGCTGTTCACCTTAAAAACAAAGGTATAAAAGTCTCCATGTTCTCTTAAATTTCACCATAAAAACAAAGAATGTTGTTTTCTGTCTGCGCTTCGCTGGGCTGTCCCCTGGGCCTCCTGTCTTTTCTCCTATTTCCAATGTCGGTTTTCAGGCAGAATGATGCAGCAGCTCAGAGCACCGGCATCCAGCCACCCAGGTTCAAATCCCACCTTCTGCACCTAACAACAGGCGATCGTGAGCAAGTGCCCTAACTTCTCTGTACCTTAGTTCCCTCATCTGGATGAGACTACAGAGCTCCGAGGACTGCTGTGAGGACTCCGCAAGTCAATCCACATAAAATGACTGCAAAGAGTGGCAGGCACATGCCAGGCACCCAATAAGTGCTGGCTCCTATTACTTCCTGAGCGCTGCTCACAGGCCTGGTAATTTAACTCTCCTGCTGGTATGTGCCAGCCTTCTGTGGCAACTCAATCTCACTCAACTCCAAGTCAGTCTCCTGGATCTTTCCTTCCCTCTGATGTTCACATTGCACCTGCCCAGCATGGACTGCTGAGGCCACACCACTCAGGAGCAGCGTTTAGTAAGACTCCTGCCTGGCCACTGGGCACACGCCTGGGCCAGGAGATAATGACCATCCTCTGGTGTAGCTGGGGAGCTAGCAAGGCCTGGCCTAGAAAGTGAGAAGGGGGTGAGTAGTTAGGAAAGGGAGGAAAAGTATTGGAAGTGGGCAGACTTGGAATGTGGCTTGAGGGACACCCGGAAAACGCTGGGGTTAGACTCAGCCAGACTGATTCTAAGAAGTTCTGGGGCAGGAAGAGGCTGGTGGCAAAGAATGGTTCAGGTCAGTCCCATGGGATGGGTAAGAAAAGAGACTGGCCAGGCACAGTAACTCACACCTATAAACCCAGCACTTTGGGAGGCCAAAGCAGCAGGATCACTTGAGTCCAAGAGTTTGAGACCAGCCTGGGCAACAAAGCAAGACCCTGTCTCTCTTTAAAAAAAAAAAAAAAAAAAAAAATCAGCCAGGCATGGTAACATGCACCTGTAGTCCAGCTACTCAGGAGCCTGAGGAAGGAGGACTGCTTGAGCCCAGGAGTTAAGAGGCTATAGTAAGTGGTAACTGTACACTGCCCTCCAGCCTGGGGGACACAGCAAGACCCTAAGGAAGGGAAAGAAAAAAACTGGACAAGGCAGTTCACAGGCCTGCAACACCATGGGACTTAGGACAAGTCTGCTGTTGAAGACTCAAGCCACAGAGAACTTCGACCAGGAGTCCGAAACCTGAGTTCTAATCCTAGGATGTCACATGTTAATTCCATCACCACAATGAGTGGCTATCCAAGTTTCTACTTTCTCAGTAAAATGTAACCACTTCCTCATGGTCTCTTGTGGGTCTGTGTCTGTGTCTCGTAAGGATGTTTTCATCTCATGATAACCTAGAACAATACTAAGATGAGCCTATTCTGAGTCATCTCATAAACAGCTGACACACACTTTTGGCTCCTATGACTTCAGCACCAGAGTTTGTATTTTGTAACAACTTACATGCTATCAGACTATTCCAGTATTCACTGCCTTGGCCTACTAAGAAGAGAGATACACTTAGCAAGTGCAGAATGTGCTGGAGTCAAATGAAGGCCAATCCTGTCACATGAAAGTTTCAGCGTTCTTCAAACAAGGACATTCAGGTAATCACTTGCAACAGAGTAAAAGGGGGATCAAAAGAGTATCATTTCCAAGAGGAGAGATTTTGTTTCAGCAAAATGAAACCCTATAATTATTATTTTATTATTGATTTTAAGTTTTATTTGTATTTTATCTATCAGCTTCCTTTGGTTTTATTGCTTAAATGGTGTATAAGCAAGGGAATTTACACCAATTTCATGTTTGTGTCCATGCAAGTAACATGATAAAGTAAGTCACACTGTTGTATTATTTTTATCCTTTAAGAAGAATGTGGACTTCTTCAAGTTTGAGAAACATTACACCCCACCCCCCAGGATTTCCGAAGACCCCTCTAAGCACTCATCCATTCTAGAGTTCTAATTTAAACATCATTCCCATCACCTGCACTGCACTTAGGACAAAAATTCCAGCTCCCTAATGAGCCCCCGCCCCGTGGGGGTCTGTCCTGGAGCCCCTCACTCCTCAATTGAACTCTCCCTGTCCCTGCAGGCCACATCCTGCACCCCTCACTGCAAGCTGCCCTCTTAGCTCCTGTGAAGTCACTTCCTCAAAGACTCCTCCCCAGGCCCCACCTGAGAAGATCAGGCCCCCCTCACAATCTCCCACCCCATCCTACACTGCCCTTCACAGAAATGTCTGGCTGAATCCATGTAACTTTTAGTGAGATGATTCAATAATGCCCACCTGACTCCATGGAGGCTGGGTCTATCTTCAACTGTCCTATCCTGTACTGGACACACTGTGCCTGGCACACAGTAGGCACTTAGTCACCACTTTCTTCTGCCAGCTCACACACAGTGGGTCAATAGCCACTCACATCTGTGATGCCCCCACACACAGCTGGGTATTCTCAGGGCTCTGAGATGAGGGAAACCTCCCACAAAGTCCAGGACTGGAGTGAGGACTGAACACGGCCCCAGGCGAACTCTCTAAATTACTTAACCTGAGACTCAAGAGTTATTATCTACCTATAACAAACTGAATAATGCTTTCCCCCACCTCACTCCCCCCCCCCCATGTGCACTTTCTAAACCCTGGAACCTGTGGACTTGTTACTTTACACGTAGATGGACTTTGCAGATGATCAAATTTGGATACAGGGAGATTATCCTGGATTAGACAGTTGGGCCCAATGTAATCACTAGAATCCCTGCAGGAGGGAAGTAGAATTAGTTATAGAAGACAATGTGACAGAAGATGCGGACACAATGAGGTACTGTAGGGGTGGAGGTAGGGACTCCAGAAGCGAGAGAAGGCAAAGAAATAAATTCTCCCCTACAGCCTCCAAAAGGAATGCGCCCTCCCGACACCTTGTTTTAGGACTTCCAACCTCCACAACTATAGGATGACAAGTTCATGCTGTTTTAAGCCATTATGTTTGTGACCATTTAGTATGGCAGTAATAAGAAACTCAGACATGACCTCATGGTGTTTTTCTGAGAATTGTTGAACATTTAATACACCCCGCACACAAAACACATTAGCTGGCATGATTATTATTTTTACCGAGTTCCAACACATAATTGCCAAAGTTATCTTTTTCTAAACCATGAATCTCATCACAAAATCCCTTATTTAGAACCTTCGAGGGCTCCCACAGCACACAGTGGAAAAGCCCCTGGGGAGGTCACAAGGCCTCTGACCTGCCCCTTCTTCCCTCAGCCTGCTCTAATCACACAGAACCCCATCTTGTCTCCTGCCTGGCTTTCCTGCTGCCTTACAGTCCCCTTGAACTTCCTCAAAATGTATATGGAACTGTAGTCAACTTTTGATATTTTATAGCAAAGGCACTGCAAAAAAAAAAAAAAAAAGAAAGAAAAGAAAAAAGAAAGAAAAGAAAAAGAAAAAGAAAGAAAGAAAAAAAGGTGAGGGCAACTGGAAGACCAGATGTTGGGGATTCATTCAGGGATTCTCACAGGGCCTCCTTTTCTGTATATTCAGCTTCCTCCAAGCAGACCACTGTTCTCCAAACTGTGGGTGTTGACTCCTGTATTAGTAAGTGATGAAGCAAATTTAGTTTTCACACTGTTTCTAACTGTAACTGTTAAAAAGTGAAGTAACAGAAAATGCTAGAGTACAAGACACATTGTCAGAAAACTTTTCTTTCAACTGATACATATGTTTTATGGTGTTCTGGGTCACAATGGAAAATGAATTTATTCCTACAGGCTACAAACATTGTGAAAAATCCTGAGCCTGGCTAACCCTTATTTTCTGGACATTTTTCCTTCCTATACGGAAGAATTCATGTTAAATTTTCCCTGTAAGTTGGTCCCTGATTTATGTTTAGCCACTGGAACCAAAGGAATCTGGATCCTGAGTGATAAGCCAGAATAAGTCACCTGGCAGGGAACAGAGGTGACTGATTTGGGGAAAATCTTAAGGCCCCACATGCCTGGCCAGGTCTTGAGCTTCTAGTCTACTTGTAAGCTGAGTGTGCCAACCTCAAGAGTTCGTGGACATTGCCCACATCATGGCTGCTTAAAGGGGCCTGGGCCACATCCTGGTGGCAGAAGGGGTGCACGCCCACGTCCCTCCAAAATGCAAAGCGCTGTCTTGGGGACACTTGAGAACACTAAGGAACCTCAGCTCTCACTTTCTGTTTACACTCTCTCTTCTCCCATCTCGGGCGCTGTGCCCACCTTGATGAAGGCAGCCCCTGAACGTAACCAGGGGCTGGACTGGGCAGGCGGGAGGCGCGGGAGCAGCAGAACCCCGGGGTGCTGGGCTCCGCGTGCGCCCGGCCACCTCGCGCGCTCGGCAGCGCTTACCCGAAAGTCGAGGGCAGTGTCCTTCACTGGCTGCACGCGGTGGCCCTGGTGCCGCGGGTCGGCCTGGCACGAACAACACAGCAGCTCCTTGTCCTCAAGGCAGAAGAGGCTCAACTGGCCGCGATGCGGGCGGCAGAGGCGCGGGGAGTGGCGTCCGGTCCAGTGCGCGCCCTCGGCCTCCTCGTGCAGCAGTTTCTCCACCAGATTGTTGAGGGTGTGGTTGGTGCGCAGGTCGGACGGCGACGCACGGTCCTTGCACACCGGGCAGGCGGGCACCACCTGCACCTCCCAGCAGCGGCTCACGCACTCGCGGCAGAAGTTGTGACCGCAGTGCAGAGTCACCGCGTCGCGGAAGGGGTCGTAGCACACGGCACACAGCAGTTCCTCCTTGAAAGATCGGGAAGGCCCAGGAGACACATCCGGGATCGGCTCCATGGTACCGGCCACCGACTCCAGCGCGGAAAGGAGTACCTGCATCACCCCCCATCCGCCGAGAGCCGCGCGCCCGCAGCCAGCCGGAAGACGGCGCCCAGCCACGCCCTCTTGAAGCGCTGAGCGACGGCGGCGCTAACCAATCGCGCGGGGCGTACTCGGGAGGCACCGCCTCACTTCCGGTCGGCCCGGGAAATCCCAGAAGAGCGGGGCGGGCCTGTTGCCGTCGGTCTCGGGAACCGTGGTGCGCAGGCCCCTCCACTGCGCCGTGGGACTTCCCTGTCACCGGACGCCTACTTCCGACTTCAGATGGGAAGAGAAGCCTAGGAGCTCCTTCCTTAACCAATCCTGGGAGTCTCAGGAGCGCGAAGTGGGAGAAACAAGGGATCCCGACTTCCTGGCCCTGTAGTAGCGGCTGGGTCTTAAATTGCCGTGGGTGCTCTCTCCACTCAGGGCATGCAGTGTCTTTCCAAACACCTGTCACCACTTGTGTGTCAACCGTTTATTTTGGGGGGCACTCTTATTCCGGACCCCCGGGGTAAAAAGGAAGCAGATGAGGGAAGAGGCTAGAGGACTCCTGAGAAGACCCGATTCTTATCTTGTGGTTGAATAAATGGGCAGTCCTCGGTCTTTAACAGTGTTTCCTCAGGAGTAAAACGCCCGCTATGCATGCTGGCTCGCGCTCTCTCTCCCCATGAAATGTGCAGATAAACCTGGAACATGAAATAAATACGGAGCGTGACCGTAGCATGAGGCAAGTCCCCATTGAAACGGAGATTAAGGACTTATGCAAAGTTTATCTAGGGGAACTAGAATCTATGCTGAATTCTTGCCTACATAGCAGTCCCGGAATCCGCCAATTGTATTTTCCTGCCTCAGTTTGATCACTTTACAGCCTTCAGATGTAGAATACTTTCACGTGACATGCCTTCATTTCTGTTCTCTTGGGAGACAGTTCACGTGTTTCATGTTCCTGCATGTTTTGAAAGAAGAAGCCCTGATTGCCAGCTATCTTTTCAAGAATGTTTCTGTGGTGAACGGCTTTGGAGAGCAAAAATAATGTCTCCCTCCAAGCAAAGGTGTAGCTGACTTACTCCCCATTTTGAAAGATTCAGATTTCTTAAACGCAGAGTTCTTCTCCTATAATGTAACCTATTGTAGCCATCATCGCACAGACTTGTGGGAAAACAAGCTCAGGAAACTGTCCTGATGACAATACTGTGACTACTGTTACTGCTATTGGTAATAAGGTGCCCTTTGTCCCTGACCAAGAGTCTCATACCCACTTTTATTAACATTAATGAACTATGGCATGCTACCTTCATCTGTTAGTTTGCATTAAGATAAAGTCTCAGACCCTTTACAGTTCTTGATGATTTCCTTCTAAAGTTCTCCTTAGTATAGTTCTTTCCTCACAAAACCTAGAGGAGAGACACCACTAATCTAATACTGCCTTCAGGGTTCCTTATATGTGGTCTGTGTTCCTCCTGCAGTTACCAGGGGAGCTTCCTAAAAGCACAGCTTCCTGAGCCCACTTGAATCTACTCACCTCTGTTGGGGAAGAGGCCCCGAAGTCTGCGTTTTCACACATTCATTGGCCTACTAAAATTTGAGAGCCAGTGTTGTGGATTACTTGCCCAACAAGTTGTTAGGTCTCCAGCTATGGCTACAGGCCACAAGATGGGGCTAGTAACCCTATACTCCAGGCACCTCCCTGGAAAATAATTGTCTCATTTTTTTCACTGTTCTCAGGCATTCCCAGTTGCTCTGTGATTCTGTCTATATTGCTTTCTGCGTGTTATATACTATTCTTATCAGATTTTCCTTATTTGTTTTGTGAATTTTTTTTTTCTCATACTCCAAATGAGGCCACAAATCAAAATAAGAACAAAGAGTAGAAATTCAGATCAAAAACTGTTGATGGGACAAGGAGAAAGGATGTTCAATAGGTCAGCTGCAGGGCTGGCAGTACACTTGCAAACATAGGGAACCAGAAATGCAGACATAATAGACCTTGTTCATCAGAGGATTTTCACCAAGGAAATCTTTGAGGATATCATTCTAGTCTGACACTTGGTGTGGAACACAATGATGGTTTGGACCTTCTCAGAGGCCTAAAGCCCTAGAGAGTGGATGGCCCTCAATAGCCCCAAATAACACTGGAAAACTTCCTTAAGAAATGCTACTTAGGAGGCCCAGCCTGGCCCAGCTAAAATAACAATGACAACTGCAACAACAACAAAAAAATATAGCCGGGCGTTGTGGTAGGCACCTGTTGTCCTAGCTACTTGGGAGGCTGAGGCAAGAGAGTTGCTTAAACCCAAGAGTTTGAGGTTGCTGTGAACTGATGCCACAGCACTCTACCCAGGCAACATAGCGAGACTCTGTTTCAAAAAAAAAAAAAAAAAATTCTACTTAATGCAAGTGACCAGGGAAATGCTGAGACTAGTAAATTGCCTTCCTCTGAGTCAGATTTATCTGTGGACATCTTTTTTTCTGTGATCCATAAAATAAAATCCACATTTTTCCCTCTATCATTTAAGCCGTAAATATACAAAATGCAACACAAAATGATTTAAGCAAGACAGGGGTTGATTATCTCACATAATAGAAACTTTGGAGGCAAAAAGGCTCCAAGATTATGTCAGCAGCCTTGGCTTCTTTCCAGCTGTGTGCCTATGGCTTTCTTTTGGTTGGAAAAGCATCTTATCCTGATATGAACCTATGTCCAGAGACATTTCTCCCCTGTATGTCTCACTTTGAAAGCTGAGAAACCTTTCCGAAGACCTTCTGGAAGACTTCCCCTCACACTTTATTAGCCAGAACTGGGTGACATGCTCTAAATTCATCAGTGGTGAGGGAAATAAGACAACCCTGATTGGCTTGAACCAGTTAGTATTTACCTGAGTCACATGGTGGAAAGATGGTTACTGAGATGAATTTGGGGCTTTGCTATTTATGATGAAAGAGGGGGAAATTGACATTAGGAAGCCAACTATTTGGACAATACATATTAAGTCTCCTAATCCATGAACATGGGACATCTTTGCATTTACATCTGCCTTCTGTGATTTTTTTTCAAGTGTTTTAGAGTATTGAGTGTCCATGTCTTTCACTTCCTTTGTTTATTCCTTACGCTGTTGGAAGTGGAATTGTTTTCCTTTGCAGATAATTCACTGTCTGCTTTTTTTTTTTTTTTTTTTTTAAAGGAAGTTCTGGCTACATTAAGCTTACTTTCCTGCATGGCAATAGACTTTTGAGCTGAATAGCAGCTGCTCCCTGTAGGAGGGACATTTGTTCTCCAATTTGCCACAGTTTCTATCTAGCCAAGCTTCCCTCACATTTCCTGCTTGGCCGCCCATAGGCATTTGGGCTTTAACCCCTTGTTTAGATCGACCACAGTGGAAGTTACACATTGCTGCTATTTACTATAGAGGCAAAGGTGCTAGAGTGGTACAGACAGGCAGCTTAGCAACTGAGCAGAACATAGTCAGCACGGCTTTTCCGTGTTCCTGAAATGTATTTTTAAGTACCCAATTATGTTACTGCAAACATTTTGTAGAGGGATATTTCTGAAATACAGCATGTGCCTTTTTCTTCCCTAAAATAAAGGAATCCTTTTTAAAATAAAATACAAAGAGCTTTCTGTAAAATCAAACATCCATTCCCAATTAAAAATTCCATTACAATAAAAATAATGTCATCATGATTACTAATCATGGAGCTCTGTGATATACTATATCTTTCATTCATCTGCTCCCCCAACCTATGCCTGTCTCTGTCAGCAGGAGGTGTTTGGAGAACTTTATTTAGATCTCAACTCTTCTGTTTCTTTAGCCCCTCATACTAGAAACTGTAGTCACTTCAAGTGCACGCACATTTTTTTTTTTTTAATTGTTGGGGATTCATTGAAGGTACAGTAAACCAGATCACACTGATTGCATTTGTTAGGCAAAGTCCACCTTGATCGTGTCTTGCCCCCAAAAGGTGTGGCACACACCAAGGCCCCACCCCGCCCTCCTTCCCTCTCTCTGCTCTTCCTTTCCCCACCCCTCCCTCCTTCCCTCTCTCTGCTCTTCCTTTCCCCACCCCTCCCTCCTTCCCTCTCTCTGCTCTTCCTTTCCCCACCCCTCCCTCCTTCCCTCTCTCTACTCTTCCTTTCCCCACCCCTCTCTCCTTCCCTCTCTCTGCTCTTCCTTTCCCCACC
>CAUYPK010160166.1:0-20439 GCA_963574355.1 Loris lydekkerianus | reverse complement strand
GTTGGGGTCCTGCACCCCCCCGTGCCCCCCCCCTTCTTTGTGTTTATCCACCACCAGCTGAACATTAACTGGGGCGGGGGGGGGGGGGGGGGGAGAGCAAGAGAGTGAGAGCCCAGGGAAAGAGTGCTGCCGACTTCAGTGAAATGCAGGCCCTAACTACAGCTTATCAGAAGATGACACCCATAGAAGCTGTTTCCAGTGGTGCCCGTGAGGTGATGGCAAAAGTTGAGTCCATGGGTGAGGAGAAGAGGAAGCTAGAGGAAAAGGAGAAGGCCCAGCAGATGGCCAAGTGGCAGAAGGAGCCAAAGGCTGTGGTAAAGGCCATGGTAAAGGCCGCAGAAAAGACAAGCCACAAGAATCAGCAGTTGGTGGTGCCTGTGGAAGAACCAGTGGCACCGGCTCCACTGTCCAAGAAAATCTCCTTCGAGGCCTGGCCTCCAGCAGGAAGTCTTCAGTCATCAGAACCTGAGCCTGTGAGAACCAGCAGAGAACAACCGGCGCCCCCACTGCCCATGAGGCAGAATCCTCCAGAGGACAATGAGGAGCCCCCAGCTCTAACCCCTCAGATTCTGGAAGTCTTCCACCTGGAGGAAGAACCAGTGTATGAAGAGATGCCTGAGCCTGAGCCTGAGAATGACAGTGAGGATATTGTGGAGATGGACAGTCATAAGCAGGATAAAGACACAGAGGGGGACTATGAGGATGTGCTTGAGCCCAAGGAATCCCCTTTTCCTTCTGCCATGGCTGGATCATCAGGCTGCCCACCTGGGGCCATGGGCATCTCAGCTATAGCCCTGTATGATTACCAAGGAGAAGGAAGTGATGAGCTTTCCTTTGATCCAGATGACATCATCACTGACATTGAGATGGTGGATGAAGGCTGGTGGCAGGGGCGTTTGGACTCTTCCCTGCAAATTATGTCAAGCTCCTCCAGTGACTGGCCCTCTGTATCTACTGCAACTGTGATTTTCCATGTCTGAAGTGGCTCTGCCTCCATCCCGTCCCTATTCCTACTGCAAATGTCTAAAGTGTATGGGCTGCCTGAGGCTCTGGACGGGCTTCCCTCTCCCTTTCATTAAGGGCTTGGGGCAGAAAGGGCATGAGGAAGGGGTCTCCTTCACCTCAGTGTCCTCTCAGTCCTGGATGAGCTCATGGACACATATCTTGGGGTCCTGACTCCTTCTCCACAAATGTCCCCTAACCCCCATGCTCTGCTCTCCAGCCTTGTGCTCCAGGCTTTCTGGTTTGCTTACCTGGGAAGGTGTGTCTAGATTACCTGGTTTACCTGGTTATGCTGTCTTCCCACTTCAATTCCCTATAAACAAATCTCTGAACCTTCTCTCTACTCAGTCCTAACGTTGGAAATAAAGTGGGATGATGGCTCACCTAAAAAAAAAAACAAAAAAAAAACTAGATGGGCGTGGTGGCGGGTGCCTGTAGTCCCAGCTACTCAGGAGGGTGAGGCGAGAGGAATGCTTTGAGCCCAAGAGTTTGAGGTTGCTGTGAGCTGTTGATGCCATAACACTCTGCCCAGGGTGACAGAGTGAGACTGTGTCTCAAAAAAAAAAAAAAAGAAGAAGAAAATGCTTCACCCTGTAGGTTTTCCAGCCCTGACTTAACATTTTGTGTTTTTACTTTAGCAGAAATCTGACTTGACCTGGCAGATTAATATTTGATCTGAACCTCCACTGATACTTGAAGGACAAAAGAAACAGAGAAATTTGGATTTTGCCAGCCTCTTGCCTTTACTCTCTGGCAGCACAGCACAGATCAGAGTACTAAATAAACACTTGCTTCGGAGCCCCTGGGAAATACTGGGAAAGGCCTATAGAATATGCATGTCCTTTGGCTGGCACTCTCAGTGTTACATTGGTTCTTTCATTTATACTCATTCATTTATAAAATTTTATTAATGTATATATGATAGAACAGTATTTAATATTAATACTTTATTGATACAAGTATTATAATATATAGCCTAATTAATTATAGGTATGCATTCATAATTTTTTTAAAACAAATGCTTATTGACCTACTCTAAGAGATATAAGGACAAATGAGACAATGTCTTTGCCCTCAGAATTTTATGAAAATACAAGGACATTTACGTTGATAAATGCCACAGCAGATTTATATCCATAAACAAGGGGCTTAGAAAAGTTCAAATTCTTTGAGAATTACTTCCAGCTGAGTTAATAAGGTTTCATTAGGAACATGACACTTAACTGGGCTATGAAGTATAGCAACATTTTAACAAATGGAGAAGGTATAGGAAGGGTTTTCCTGACAAAGAAGGTGGGATGACTAAAGTATAAAAGCAAGAAAGATCAAAGAGTAGTTAGAGGCCAGCGTGGTGGCTCATGCCTGTAATCCTAACACTCTGGGAAGCTGGTGGATTGCTTGAGCTCAGGAGTTTGAGACTGGCCTAAGTAAGAGCAAGACCCCATCTCTACTAAAAAGAATAGAAAAATTAGCTGGGTATTGTGGTATACCAGAGGCTGAGGCAAGAGGAGCTCTTGAGCCCAGGAGTTTGAGGTTGCATGAGCTATGACATCACAGCACTCTACCCAGTGGGACAGAGTAAGACTTTGTCTCAAAAAAAAAAAAAAAAAAAAAAAAAGAGTAGTTGGGAAATGGTGAGAATGGCAGTTTTAAGTGGATCAAGAAGTACTTATTTCTGGTCTCTTTTTTCCATTTTAGTCCTATTTTTAACAACTGTGATACTTTTGTCTTTTTAGCCTGTCCTTTTTCAGCTAATAGAGCAGAATGACCTCCAAAGACAAAGGAATGGATAACGGTGCTAAAGGCAATGCTAATCATGAAGGAACTCAGTCCAAGGAATATAGTAGCATGGGAGGGTTTGGAATCGGGGAAAACCAACGTCATCTTTCAAATATTTGGGAGTCGTTCCTTTTTTTTTTTTTTTTTCCTCAGGATTTCCTGTCTTTGCCTGGAAGGGAGAGTCAGAAGATGACTTTTGGTGGTGCATTGATAGATGTGTAAATGTTGAGGGCTGGCAGCCAAACATGGTAGGTCAGATTTCTGCTAATATAATTCTGTAGGGACAGGATGGAGGTGGGATAAGGCTATGGCCTGGGAGAAGTTTCTCAACAGTAAAGAGGGAAAATGACTCCATTTCTACCTTATGTGCCAGGGTTTCCAGTAGATCTAGATGCTCATGCTTAGGGTACCCCAAGAGTATTGAACTCTTATAACCTCATAGTGCCTTGTACCTTAATTCTTGGAAGCATTCATATTCATTAGTAACAGTAAAGTGCTGCTTGGGATTTACACATGGCTGATTAAAAAGCAAGGGTAATGAATTTCCATCCCCTGTCACTGCTCACCAGTCCTCCCAACCCAACATAACCAAAAAACCCGAAAAAACAAACAAACAAACAAAAAAAAAAAAACCAGCTCTGAGATACTTAGCTTTCTTTCTAGAATCTATACACAGAATGTTTAGTAAATCTAAACAAGTTCGTATTTCTTATCTTTATTTGTTGACCACCTTAAAAAAGATGACCAAGCAAAGTTTTGAGTTTTTTATTCTTGTTTCTTTTTTAAAAAAGATCAAGTCTTGAAGCCTGATAGTACATTAGATTTGCAGAGGCAAAAATCTACACAAAATATCTGGCACTCCTATTTTGTAAAAATTCTGAATATTAGATGAGAAACTAGAGAATCAACTGAAAAAAGAATGCGTGAATCCTCCAACCATTGCTTGCTGCTGCAGACTGCAGAGCAGGCCTAGTCTGACTCACGCAGAGAAGCAGCTTCTTTCTGCATTCTGTGATCCAGGTCACATTGCACCCAGGCTCCCTCTCCCTCGTTTGAGGAAGCTGGGTTAAAGCCTTCATTCCTCGTTTGAGGAAGCTGGGTTAAAGCCTTCATTCCGAAGGGCTTGGGGGAGGTGGTTGACAGTGTCTGTAAGAGGAATCAGTTTTAACAGAAACAGGACAGAGTATGACTGACAGATACTAAGAAGGTATGCCAGGTTTCTTCTGGGAATAAAACATTGATTTTATAGTCAGGAACCCAGAAAGGACATGGGATTATACCCAGAGAGATTTTATAAACTGTGGAACCAGCAGAAACTATGAGAAGGTTAATGAAGAAAGTCAGAGACAAAAACAGTTGTCACCCCAGAAAACTGGACCGAAACCTCTTTGGATCCTGTGAAGATGTAGTACTTCTGCTTGCTTTCTAACCCCAAAAGGATTTCCTGATGATAGGAATTTTCTACAGTAGATTTACATGGTGAGAATTATGGGCTGCTTTCATTAAATAAATATCGGGGTTAGCAGCTACCTGCCTGTATCAGGTTATCTTTGTTAAAAGGGAAAAGTAGATAAGAATAGTAGAACTTACAACACAGAGTTCCCAGTTGTCCAATCTTTTTTGTCTCTGACCTTTTCTGTGGCCAGGGAAAACCACACAAGGGATTCCATGCATGCAGAAAAGGAGAGAGAAACTCAGAAGAACCTTTTGGTTTCTTAGGGCATCTGTTCTAGGAGTTTCTATTTGTGTTTGGAGCACGTGTAAGCTTTAATGAGTTCTTCCTTGGATCTCTGCTCTCAAGCAAGGCTTGATTGAGTCAGAAAAAATACATCGACAACTGGAGCAGAAACAGAAGAGAGATCAGGAGATAGACATGAGGTGGGGGATTTTGTGTGCCCTGGGGTCCACCATGGCATTTTTGGCACTTATAGGAGAGTTGATGACTGATGGGACTGTAAAATGGGTACATGCCAGCAAAGGGCAACAGATTTCTGTAGGGACTTTCCAGGACGACAGGTGTAACAATTTGCAAAGTTCTGCTAAGCATTTTTGACAGCCCAGTGAAGGGCTGAAATGCCACAGCCTAGAGCCTGATAGCATTCTAAGCTGGTCCTTCTTTAGCTTATTTATAATTCAAAAACTTTCCTCTGAAGATTAAAGCTCCAGTGGGCACAGCATTGTGTTTATCTTTAATTCCAACCTGAAATAGTGATGAGCTGTTCAAAGGCATGCTTGCACACCTACTTGCTGCACGGTTCCCTGGTTATTTTTAATTCGGTTTATACAGAGTGTGAGGTTGTGCTAGGCAAAACCCCACAGTGCTGCCTGATATTTTGGGTGGGAGAGTGCCTGTACTTTGGGAGTAGTAAAGGATTAAAGAATTAAGTCTTATAACCATTGTTCTGAGAGGGAAGCTAATTATTTGGCCTTTTTTTATTTTAGGCTAAGCCTTGACTGAATTTATTTAAAGTCCTGAATTTAACCAGTAGAAATCTGCTATATAAATACCTATATAAGTTTAGGGTTTTTGAATATCTACAGTACATTCAAGGACTAGTAGTCTAGATAGCCAGTTAAGCTGTCAATCCATAAGAAAATCCACATCGTGTGGCTGTGTATTTTCATAAAGTAGGTATGTCATGTGGGAGGGTCATTTGGCAGTGAGAATTACAATTGGCCTTTCACCTTCCATTGTTTTTCCTTTCAGTATCATGACTATTTAGTTAATTATTCCATTAACCCTGCTTGAAGTTACTTTATATAAACATATGGAAATTCGGAATATCTATAAATTGGTAATTAGAAATTAAGATACAAAACCCAAAGAAGCATTGAAGCCTCAAGCCTTCAGCAAAGTAAATGATATTATTGATGCTTACTATTGCAGATTTTAGATGATGGAGGGGATCTCACGCACTGGATTTATAAAAAGTATCCCAACATGTTTAAGAAAATCAAGGGCATAGTAGAGGAGAGTGTCACTGGAGTTCATAGGTAAGTTTTGACATGGGCATACCTTGTTTTATGCAGTTTAGACATATAATCTTACAATCACATACCTACAGAACATACTATGTTAAAAAATTATAACCTGCTAGGAGGTGACCAGATCTGAGCCTACACATTTATTATTTAATTAACCCAAATAACAAACCTAAAATACTGAGAGAGTCAAGCAGGGGAACAAGTGCAGGTCTAATGTTTTCTAGTCATTTTGATATGTGACTTCTTGTCCTTTTGGGATAAATTCTTTTATTCAGCAAATGTCTATTGAACATATACAATGAGCCAGGAACTCTCCTGCATGCTAGGGACCCAGTAGCAGACAAAAGGGACAAAAATCTGTGTCCTTATCAAGCTTATATTTTTACATAGAGTGTAGGGGTTCTGCTCTTTTTCTCAAAGGAGCTAGTACTTGCCTGAGTAAAACTAGAATCATTTCTGTTTGCTCTTATTCACCCATAAAGATCTGAAAGCATGAAACAAAAATTGGGGGGAAGTAAATTCTCAATCGCCCACCATCATGGCTTCAATATATTGTGATCTTTTTGAATATACAAAACTGTAGTATAACATACCGTCAACTCTTAAAAAGGCATCAATTTTGAATAAAGTCCATAGTTCTAATTTGTAATTGACTCAGTTTAAAATAAAACTGTTGGCTGGGTGCCATGGCTCATGCCTGTAATCCTAGCATTCTGGGAGACTGAGGCTGGTGGATTGCTTCAGCTTATGAGTTCAAAAACAGCCTGAGCAAGAGTGAGACACTGTCTCTAAAAAAATAGGCGTTGTGTCGGGTGCCTATAGTCCCAGCTACTCAGGCAAGAGAATCACTTGAGCCCAAGAGTTTGAGGTTGCTGTGAGCTATGATACCACAACACTCTACCAAGGGTGACAAAGTGAGACTCCTTCTGAAAAAAATAAAATAAAACTTTCATATGTAGACCTACATATTGAGATTATAAATTTTAGATCATTTAAAAGTTAAAACTGTTGCATTAGAGTAGTAGGATTATGCAAGATTTTTAAAATACAAGTCAGATAACTAAGTTCACAAACCCATCCTAGAAAAAGTGCTACATATCTCAGTGCTGCATATCACTATGGTTGCCAGACACAAGAGGAGCATTTCAAAGGTGTACTTTTTCCAGGATGAGTTTGAGAATTTTTTTTTTTTTTTGCAGTTTTGGCCAGGGTGGGCTTGAACCCATCACCCCCCATATATGGGACAGGCACCCTACTCCTTGAGTCACAGGCACCACTCTGAGTTTGAGAACTTAATTATCCAATGTAGTAGTACTGAAAGTTATTCTCCTTATAATTAAAATGGGGAATAAAGGCCAGGCACAATGGCTCACACCTAGCACTCTGGGAGGCTGAGGCAGTGGATTGAGCTCACAAGTTTGAGACCAGCCTGAGTAGAAAGCAAGACCCCAGTTGATCCTGATTTGGAGGTTGCTGTGAGCTATGACACCATGGCACTCTACCCAGGGCGACAGCTTGAGACTCTGTCTCAAAAAAAGTGGGGGATAAAGTTAATAACGCAATTTAAAATTTAAAGGTAAATCAAGGATTTTCCCCACATTATTTTTGAAGAAGATTTTTATTGCGAAACTGTGTACAGGTTCTAGAAACATTTTTTTTTTGGGGGGGGGGAGTTTTTAGCTGGGGCTGGGTTGGAACCCACCACCAGCATATGGGGCCAGCGCCCTACTCCTTGAGCCACAGACTCCGCCCCGAGAAACATATTTTTTATTTTTCAGTATCTGAGAGGACAAAACTAGTCATGTCTCATGCTCTCATGCCTACGTAATCAACATATTTCTGGGATTTGATCTGAAAGTGATAGTAGATCTTGGTATTTCAGTGTTTTATATTCTTCTTGACTTCCCTCATCCTCAGGCTATACCAACTGTCCAAAGCTGGGAAGCTGTGTGTTCCAGCCATGAATGTCAATGACTCAGTCACCAAACAGAAATTTGACAACCTCTACTGTTGCCGTGAATCAATTCTTGATGGGTAATGTTTATTATATTTAAGATGATCTTGAGTTGTAATTCTGATTTTCTTTTGGTTTTGCTTATTTCTGGAAATGATTCATGTAGCACCTCTAGATAACATTTCCATTAAACCAAAGCTTTGTAACTTCATAAATTAAAATTACATTATTTTTATTTTCTTCTTTGTATCTTTTGTTTCCAAGTATTATACATTCAAAACATTATGTAATACATGTATATTGCTTTTATGTTCAAAAGTTACTGTGTAATCTACATTTTCTTCTCTTCTACATCACTCCTAACAAAAGGAGAAAAAAGGAAAAAAAATGTCACATGTAGAATTAGTTGGATGGCAAGGAGTGAGAAAATATATGTTTTATTCAACTTTTCTTTCTGGTTATTAAATTGTTTTTCTAGGAGAGAAACTAGACTTTCTTTCAAAATAAAAAACAAACCAAAAAAAAGACCCATGTAAACAAAAAGACTTAATACTAATCTCAATGGAGAAATGAGAAAATTTTTCTGATTTGATGGTTTTTTTCCCCCGCTAGACTTAAAAGAACAACAGACATGATGTTTGGTGGAAAGCAAGTGGTGGTCTGTGGCTATGGAGAGGTAAAGTTTAACCTTTCATTTATTAGGTGTTTCAAATGTATTTTGCTGAAATAGTCTAAAATTTTTCATTTGCATGGACATAAGAATATATTCATTACCACTTTAGAATGGGAAACTAAACAACTTTGGAAGCCCTTTAGTTAAAGTAAAGCCTTTCTTTTACCTTTGCATCTTTGCCATTTTTCCTTAAGTTAATTTTCTGACTTGTTCCAGAACCACTGTTTGTAATGTTCTTTTCGCTTGTGTTTTGATTATAAATCGTGAGTGTGGGTGTTCTTATGCACATGAATGTGATAAGCAGGAGCGGGGGGTGGGGGGGGTGGGGGGGGAGGGGAGAGGGTTGTTTATGAACTGTATTCATTTGTTTTTCCCTGAGCATAAATCTATTCAGTGAAATTCCTTTTGGGGGCAGAAAATGGGGGTGCTCTTTATAGAAGCTTTGGAAAACTGTTTTGTCATTGACTTTCCTAATATGTATGTTCTTCCCCTTCTTCAGGTGGGGAAGGGGTGCTGTGCTGCCCTCAAAGCCATGGGCTCCATTGTGTATGTAACAGAGATTGACCCCATCTGTGCCCTGCAAGCCTGGTAAGCATGCAAAGGGAGACTTGCTCCTCCTGTGTGCTGCCATCTGACATGTGATCTTGGAGCTGCTCCAAAGAGGGGCCTAGTTAATGCCACATCTTATCTTAGAGAGGCTCAGCTCCTCAGAGAGGCTGCCACTAATGCTAAGTTTATCTTTCAAAGATAAAGGAGCTCTGCTCTGATAGAGCAGAGACTATCAGAAAAGCTAAAATTTAGAATTCCTGTGGAAATAGTAGCAGGGTATGCTTTGAGCCAGAGAACAAGTAGCCCCTTACCTCTTCTGTATGTAATCCCTGCCTCTTTGAAAACAATGATCAGAAAAGAAATAGGCTGGTATTGGATGTCTTCTGATGTAATATACTAAAAAAGCCTTTTTGTGGTATTATATCTCTCCCCAAAACATATAACCTGAATCTAATTGTGAGGAACTGTCAGTCAAATCCAAATTAAAGGTAAAATCTGCTAACTTTGACTGAAAGGTATATGAGAAGTATTTTGTACTATTCTTACAATTCTTAAATTTCAAATTATTCTATAATTAAAAATTTGAAAACAGAATAGTTTCTTTTTCATCTGTAAAATGTAGGTAATCATAGCTACTTCACAAGGTTGTAAGAGTTCAATAAAACAATAATTATTGTGTATTATATAATATATAAGGTACAAAGCTGCTGCCACATAATGCATGCTCACTAAATGGTAGCTATCATTAAAATTGTCTCTTGCTACCCTTAGCAGGATGGGAAATATTGTTGTTCCTGAAAACTATGCAGAACCCTAGTGTTTATAGTCTGGATACCCAACCCAGTCTTTGCCATCAACCCTCTAGAGCAGTGATTTTCAACTAGTGTGCCATGAGAGGATCTTAATAATAATAATAATAAAATTATTTTCAAAAGAAGTTCAAAGCACAGAAAATAGATTCTTTTTTATCCTTTTTTTGATCAACATAATTTAAGTGTGCACAGAAGTTTATAGGTTCAAGTGTTCTGTGAGATTTAAAAAAGGGTTGAAAAACACTTCTGTAGAGGAGTATTCCCAAGATAAACTAAAACATTGCATAAAGCTTTTACTATAATCATTTCCCCCTGTACTCCTTACACATCTTAGCTATAAACCAACGGATTTCCTCAACAGAGTTGGGACTTTCTTTGAGTCAAGTTCCTGCACACAAGGGGAACCATCACCCTTCTAGTGTTCTCAGAGTTTATTATAGAAATTTGAACATGCTTTAATACTGATTGCAATACTATTCAAATTATCCTATAGAGGCCTATAATCCTAGAACTCTGAGAACCCAAGGAGGATGGATTGCTTGAGCTCAGGAGTTCAAAACCAGCTTGAACAAGAGTGAGACCTTGTCTCTACTAAAAATAAAAAAACTAGCCAGATGTTGGGTGGGCACCTATAATTCCAGATACTCAGAAAGCTGAAGCAAGAGGATCACTTGAGCCCACGAGTTTGAGGTTGCTGTGAGCTATGATGCCATGGCACTCAACCCTGGGACAACAAAGTGAGACTCTGTCTCAAAGTCTGCTTTTAGAAGCACATGAACAGATAACCACTATGTAGTGTACTAAGCGCTGACATGAAGATAAACATCACATGCTTCTGTAGGAGCACAAAGGAGAAATTTCTAACTGGAGAGCAAGGGGACAGGGTAGAAAGAGATGTCAATAGAACTGAGTCTTAAGACATGTCTAAGTATTTTCTTAGTTTGGAGGTATATTATAGTTAGAGGGAACATGTGCATATTCTGTAAGGGAGGAAATAGCACAGCATGTCTAAGAAGCTGGAAATACTTTAATGTTGCTGGCAGACAGGATAAATTGGAAGGAATGATTATATCTGAGGTAGGGGTCTTAGGAATCCTATGTCAGTGTAATCATATATGAACATAAGTATTGGGTCTTATCCTGAGAACAGGCACCTCATTGAAATTTTTTTTTTAGGCAGAGTCTCACTATGTGGCCCTGGGTAGAGTGCCATGGCATCACAACTCACAGCAACCTCAAACTCTTGGGCTTAAGTGATTCTCTTGCCTCAGCCTCCCAAGTAGCTGGGAGTACAGGCACCTGCCACAAAGCCCAGCTATTTTTTGGTTGTAGTTGTCATTGTTGTTTGGCAGGCCTGGGCCAGATTTGAACCCTCCAGCTCCAGTGCATTTGGCTGGCACCCTAGCCACTAAGCCACAGGCGCCAAGCCCTTTTTGAAATATTTTAAGCAAGGAAGTGACATGATCTAAATTGCATTTAGGGAAGTCACTCTGCAAAATGATTTAGAGGCAATGAGATTGGGCCAGGGGTTACTGTAGTAATCTAGGCAGGAAGTATAAGACCTGAACTTAAGCAAGACCAGCATGTCTGAAGACGAGGGACAGATTTGATAGACTTTTAAGGAATTAAGGAAAAAGAATAAACTGCATTTGGTGACAACTTTAATTAGGGATAGGCAGTATCTTAAGAACATTCTTATCTTTTTTTTTTTTTTTTTGAGACAAAGTCTCACTTTGCCACCCTGTGTACAGTGTCATGGTATCATAGCTCACAGCAACCTCCAACTCTTGGGTTCAAGTGATTCTCTTGCCTCAGCCTCCCAAGTAGCTGGGACCACAGTCGCCTGCCACAATGCCCAGCTATTTTTAGAGATGAGGTCTTGCTCTGGCTCAGGCTGATCTTCAACTCATGAGCTCAGGCAATTCAAACCACCTCGGCCTCCCAGAGTGTTAGGATTACAGGCATGAGCCACCATGCCCAGCACTTAGAACATTCTTGTTTATATGGCTCATATAGTTGGATGAACATTGATGCTATTAATCAAAATAGAGAATATAGAGGAAGAAATAGATGGAGTTGGATGTGGGAAGGCGATAATGGGTATATTTTCAAACACAGTAAGTTTGAGATCCTTCTGGGACATTCATGAGGAAATATTCACTAGATAATTTGATACTTGACTGCGAAGCCTCAGAGAGATCTAATCTAAAGATATAAATGTATATATCAGCCACCTATAAGTGGTCATTTGCAGCCAGGGGAAGGAGTATAGATAAATATTGAAAAAAGAAGAGAAAATAGTAAAGAGCAAACCCCTGTAGAGTATATCAGTGTCAAGGTTGGTGGCAGTCAAGAAGAGACAATCAGAAAAGTAGGAGGTAAACCAGGATAGAAATGTCACAGATCTAAAGAGTATAGCATTTTAAGAAGGCAAGTAATGTGTAATGTAGAAGAAGAAATCAAGTATGTGTATGAGTCTAAGAAATATTTTTGGGCTCGGCACCTATAGTTCAGCGGCTGGGGCACCAGCCACATGCACCAGGGCTGGAGGCCCAGCCCTGCAAAACAACAACTACAAAAAAAAAAAAAAAGCTGGGCATTGTGGCGGACACCTGTATTCCCAGCTACTTGGGAGGCTGAGGCAAGAGAATTGCTTAAGCCCAAGAGTTGGAGGTTGCTGTGACCTGTGACGCCACTGCATTCTACCAAGGGTGACATAGTGAGACTCTGTCTCAAAAAAAAACTTTTTCTTTTTTTTTTTGGCTCTGGCTGTCAGGAAATTATGAATGATCTTGAGGATAGCATGTTCAGTGGGCTAGTAGATTCAGTGGCTAAGTGACACTTTTAGAGTTTCCAGAAACTTGGTTGGGAAATCTCATGGTAATGCCTGGCTCTCTGTTATCAAGAATAAATAAGTTCCAGTGATGTAAAAGTACCTTTTATTTCTGTCTTGTCTGAACTTGTCTGATTAAGGAAATGGTTTGGATTTTTCGCTACTAAGAATAATCCAGCTCTCTCAAGAAGTGACAGTGTAGTTACCAAAGAACCTTGGTAATAGCTCTTGAAGTTCTGTGGCAAAAATCTCCCCAGCTGCCTGTTTAGGTTAATTGGTCATGCTTTATTTCTACAGTATGGATGGATTTCGACTGGTGAAATTAAATGAGGTCATCCGACAAGTGGACATTGTTATTACCTGTACAGGTATGATTATGACATACTAAATGGGGTGGCACTTGGGAACGCTTTCACAGAGCAAATGAGAGATGATTGGAAATATTCTGAAAAAACGAAGTCTAAAAGCTAGAATGAGATAGTAGTATACAAAACCAGCCAGTTTTTCTAAACCAGGTACGGTAGTTTTTTTCTTCCTACCTCTTTGGAGTTGTGACCCAAAAGTATACCATTAGGTTATTCCTATAGGAAGGTTTCTCTCCCTCCTTTGTAACTGCTGTATCGCCATCTATGCCCAACTACCTAGGATAAAGCTAGAGATGAGATTAATTAGTATAGTTTTATTTGGGAAGCCAGACCTTAAATTTATACACTTGTTTTTTTTTTTAATTTTTTTTCATCCATAGGACTCTGCTTGATACTTATTTTATCTCCAAAAATGATATATATTTCTCTTTAGTCCCTATAATTAAGGCAAAGGTAGAACAAATTTTTCATAGTTAAAGTGGGAGAGGTTATTGTGTTAATTCCTATAGAGGTGAATTTTGAGTTTTAGACAGGAACATGCAGAGATGACTAGTTTATTTAGACTGAGATGCTTATTTTTATAGTAGAACCATAAACTACAGCAACACTGGTTTTCTTTTATAATCTTACTTTTGAGGGGGGAAATCAGAAACATTTGTAGCCTCAGGGAGATCTGGGGCAGAGAAGAAGGACCACAAGAAGCTGTTCTTGGTTCACATAAATTTCCTGAATTTTTTTAATAGCTTTATGGAGATGTAATTCACATGCTACATATTTCACCCATTTAAATTCACTGTTCTCTAGTAAATTTACAGGGTTGTGCAACCCTCACCAAAATCAAATTTGTTTATTGATATATAATTTATATACCATAAAGGTCACCTTTTTTTTTTTTTTTTGAGACAGAGTCTCAGTATGTTGCCCTCGATAGAGTACTGTGGTGTCACAGCTCACGGTAACCTCAAACTCTTGGGCTTAAGCGAATCTCTTGCCTCAGGCTCCCGAGTAGCTGGGACTACAGTTGTCTGCTACAGTGCCCAGCTATTTTTTGGTTGCAGTTGTCTTTGTTGTTTAGCAGGCCCAGGCCAGGCTCCAACCTGCTAGCCTCGGTGTATGTGGCCAGCACCTTACCCACTGAGCTATGGGCGCCACCAAAGCTCACCATTTTAAAGTTTACAATTCAATGGTTTTTAGTAAAGTTGTATAACGTCCCATTATGTCATTCCAGACATATTCATCACCCCTTAAAGAAACTATACTGTTAGCAGTCACTCCTTATTGTATCCTTCATCCTTCACCCTCCCCTAGCTCTAGGCAATACACTAATATTTCTGTCTGTATAGATTTTGCTATTCTGGATATTTTATATAAATGGAATCATACAGTATGTTATCTTCTGTGACCAGCTTCTTTTACTTAGCATGATGTTTTCAGCGTCCACCATGTGATAGGATGTATCATACTTCAATTCTTTTTATTGCTGAATAATATTTCATTGTATGATGTAATCACATTTTATTTATTCATTCATCAGTTGATGAACATTTGTGTTGTTTTCGCTTTTTGACTATTAGGAATAATGCTGCTGCTGTGAACCTTATACATAAGCTTTTGTGTGGACATATATTTTTAGTTCTCTTGGATATATACCTTGGAGTAAAATTGGTGATTCACACAGTAACTCTATTATTAATATTTTGAGGAATTGCCAAACTTAAAAAAATTACTACATCATTTTATAATTTCACCAAAATGCACATGCATTCTAATTTCTGCAAATCCTCACCAATACTTGTTATTGTCTGTCTTTTTAATTATCACCATCCTAGTGAGAATAAAATGGTACTCAATGTGGTTTTGATTTATATTTCCCTAATGACTGATCATGTTGAACATCTTTTCATTTGTTGGCATTTGTTGGCCATTTGTACATCTTCTTTGGGGAAATGTCTGTTCAGATCTTTTGCTCTTTTTATTTTTTCAGTCAGAGATAGGGTCTTGTCCTGTCACCCCAGCTGGAGTGCAATGGCATGATCATAAGTCACTGTAATCTCAAATTCTGAGCTCATTTTTGCTCATTTTGGAATTGTATTCTTCTTAGTGGGTTGTAATAGTTCCTTGTATATTCTGAATAAAAGTCCCTTATCAATTATATGATTTGCAGATTTTTTTTTCTCATTCTATGGGTTGTCTTTTCATTTTCTTAGTGGTATCATTTGTACACAAAAGTTTTAATGGTGTCATAGTCCAATTTATCTATTATTTCTTTGGTTGCTTGTACTTTAGGTATTATGTCTGAGAAACCATGGCCTAACCCAAAGTCACAAAGATGTACTTCTGTGTTTTTCTAGGAGTTTTATAGTTTAGCTTTAACACTTAGGTTATGATTCATTTTGAGTTAATTTTACATATTGAATGAGATAGGGGTCCAGCTTCCTTTCTTTTCATATGGATACCTCTTCGGTTTTTAAGGTAACAAGAATGTGGTAACCAGAGAGCACCTGGACCGTATGAAGAATAGCTGTATTGTCTGTAACATGGGACATTCCAACACGGAGATTGACGTGGTAAGATCAAGTGGCTTATTATTAGGGTCTTTTGCTCCACCTGTCCTTCCCAGGGAATAAACTGAAAGAGGAAAGAGCAGGATCACCAGCCATCCTAAATATAACTTTCCTGGTTGTGTTTGTGGTTACTATAAAGCTTCTTCCTCTCAATTTAATCATTTCAAACAATTATCTTCCTCCTCCCAAGTTTGATACCTACTTATATTGTAAGCCATTTTATCTCTATATTTAGGATTGAGAGTGGGGGAAACTCAAAACTACAAAAAGGATGCGATGAATGTGAGTCAGTGTAGTAGTCAATACTTTGGGAGTTTTACCAAAGTATTACCAAAGTTTTACCAAACTTTTGGGAGTTTTACTTTATGGTTTTACCATAAAGATGAAATAAGTAGCTTGGTCCAAGGAAACAAGTCAAGGAAGAAAACTCTATGTGCTGGGATGATTATGTTGTTTAAGTTTGACTGTGTCAGTCATATCCTGTGGTTTCTTCCTTCTCTCTTTCTTTCACTGGGGCTATGTCTCTCCTTAACGTATTTTTCCAAACCATAGTAATTGGGTCTGTAGGTGTCACAGTCAATACAATGCCATTGTGTAGTAGCATGTGGTCCTTAAACCTAGAAAATCTATCACTTTGGTTCTCTAATTTGCTTATATTCACTCTAAAATTTTCCAACCCAAAACAGCACTTGGTCCTAATACGTTGCCCAAGTAATAGTTAATAGAAGTGTTATTTATTTCTTTACAGACTTACCAAAATATCTCTCAATGTGACTTTCACTCTGGTTTTAAATTTTTATGGCATTTTTATGGCACACCTGTATTTCTCTCTGGCTCAAGCAAAGCATGCTTTCGTCTCCACTGAGGGCTTCTCTGCTTGAGTTTCAGCATTGCCAGATAAGGATCAGTTATTGAGAGCCTGTTGGATATCTGTTTTATATGACTTCTCTTTTTAACTCTGTGCTGTATTCTTCTATTATTAAAAATAGCTATCAAAGCAACCTACCAAGCCTATTTCTACGCTGGGTGTCTGACTGGCTTCATTTCTCTGTCTTACCATGATATTTTGCTTACAATGAATAACTTAGTTGTTAGGTTTTTTTCCCTGAAGTTTCACTTACGTGCAATACTGCCCCTTTACTAAAGGGCCAAAGTTATTAATATTTCTAAAAATATCTAGCATATATATGATTGTCTTTTCTTGAATTAATCTTCTAGAGCCTTCAAAGGGCAAAAGCCTAAAGGTCCTAATGAAAAATCTTCAGAGTAGGGGAAGGGGAAAGGAATTAATTGGGAAACAACTATGAAGTTAAGTACATTGTCAGTCAGATAATTAATCCAAAATGAAGTTGGAGTACAAAATCCAGATTTTTTTGACTCCTAGTCTAGTTTTGTGTGCTTATGTATTTTATTATTACCACCTCATGATTTGTAGATTAATTTTATCTTCAAATTGTGATGGTAATCGCTCTTTCAAAGGCAGCCCAGATATAAGTAATCTCGGTAATCGCTCTTTCAAAGGCAGCCCAGATATAAGTAATCTCTCAGAAAAAAGGCCAGAAGGCTCTTTACCTTCAATCACAAATGTATTTTTTTTGTGACTGCTATCTGCTAGGTGTTGTTCTAGATGCTTACAGTCAATGAACAAAACAGGCAAAGATTCCTGCCATCATGGAGTGAGAAGAAAGACAACAAACATTATAAATCTTAAGTAAAATTTGTACTATGTTAAAAGGCAGAAGCACCATGAAAAGGAAGAAAAAGTAGAGCATGCTAAGAGAAATTTAGTACTGGGTGGCAATTTTAAATAGAGCCTTATTAGGAAGATGATGTTTGAGCAGGCTTGAAGAAATTAGCCATATGGGTTTTTTGATGAAGAGCATTTTTAGAAGAGAGAAAACCCAGCACACATGCCCTCAGGGTGGAGTGTACCTAGGCTGTTTGAGGAGCACAAGGTGACTGGTGTGCTTGGAGTAGAATGAACACGGGGCAGACGTCAGAGAGCCCATAGGCTGGATCTTACAGAGCCTCATAACTTATCATGAGAACTCCCAATTATGTTTTGAGAGAAACAGGGAGTAGTTGTAGGGTTCATAACAACCTAACTTTATGTTTAGAAAGAATGACTTTTATTTTAAAAGGATCACCCTGGCTGCTGTATTGAGATTAGACCTTGTTTTTCAGGTATTGCCAGGTTGTCCCCCATATCTGCAACTGACATGAGCTGGGAAGCTCTCACTTCTCTTATGTCTTTCATGGCAGAAGGTATCTGGTTAAGCTAAATGGTCCAGAATGGCTTAGAAGGTCTTTTGAAAGTTAAATTACTCAGTCTTTGGTGGTATGATGTTATAAGATATGTAAAGTGAAATTCAGGGAAATAGCAAACTCAACTAATAATTGAAACCAGAATATTCATTTACTGTTTAGCAGATTTGTATTGCATAACTTCTCTGTTATATGCCAATTACTAATTGGCTGAAGAAATAGCAGTGAACACATCCCAGCTCTCCTTGAGCTTATGTTTTAGTAAGACAATAAGCAAATAATAGACAGTTACTGTCAGTTAGTGCTTGCATTGAAGAAAAACAGCAAGGTGAGGACACAGAAGATGCTATTCTATAATAGGGCAGTCAAGGAAGTCTCTTTGAGGAGATAACATGTGTAAAAAGCCTGAATGAAAAGGAACAAGCCATCTAAGCATTGTATTCAGAGAGAATGGCTAATAAAAGACACTGAGGTAGACACCCACTGGATGTGTTGGAGAAAGAGAAAAAAGCCATGGAGAAGGAACGCTGGGCAAGGTGTTGAGGAGAAGAAGTAACACAAGGAGGCAGTGGGCTATATAGGGCTTTATAGGCCATGATAAAGACTTTAAATTTTATTCTGAATATGAGGGAAGCCATTGGAAGGTTTTAAGCAGATGAGTGACAAAATCTGGCTTAAATTTTAAAAATTACTCTGGCTTTCATATAAAGAAAACACTCCAGAACTTGAGTAGTAATAGAAACAACAGGAGGGTCTTTCAGTATTTCCAGTGATAGGAGGTGGAGACTTAGATTAGATGGGAAAGCAGTGGAGGTAATAAGAAATGATATGTTGTGACCAATGGGATGTGCTAAGTGGATTGGATGCAGAGTGTGAGAAAAAGAGGAAAATCGCTGTAAGTCAACTAAGCGAAACTGTATAGCAGAATGACTGATTTGATAAGTAACCTCAATATCTTTGGTTATCAAAAAGTTAAAAGTTTTTTTTAGCTGGGCACAATGGCTCACACCTATAGTCCCATCTACTCCAGAAGCTGAGGTGGGGAGGACTGCTTGAGCCCAGAACTTTGAGACCAGTATGCAAGTGAGACACTCTTTCCAAAAAAAAAAAAAAAACTATTAAGATTGTTGAGGTTTGGGGGGAAGGAATTTGTATTTCATTCCTCAAAGGCCAGCAATATGTCCTAACCCATGTGTTAGGACAAAGTTGCTGGCCTTTGAGGGGTGAAAATAGCTCCTCAAAATAGTTGGTCACTTAGAAAGCTGCATTTTTTCTAAAAAATATTAATGCTATGAATACTTAGGAAGCCTGTTTTAGGGATTATGTTCTCTGCTGCTTTTGGCCATGTCTTTCTTTTACTTATTTTTTCTCTCTCTCTTTTTATTTATTTATTTATTTTTTATTTTTTTAGAGACAGAGTCTCACTTTGTCGCTCTTGGTAGAGTCCTGTGGCATCACAGCTCACAGCAACCCCTAGCTCTTGGGCTTAGGCAATTCTCTTGCCTCAGCCTCCCAAGTAGCTGGGACTACAGGTGCCCACCACAACACACAGCTATTTTTTGCTGCAGTTTGGCTGGGGCCAGGTTTGAACCCACCACCCTTGGTATTTGGGGCCAGCACCTTACCCACTGAGCCACAGGCGCTGCCCTATTTGTTTTCTCTTGAAAGCAGGCAGACTTGCTTCCCCATAGGCATCACACAGAAGATCTTTATGATTTTAAGCTTCACAATACCAATGGTTAAACCATTATGTACATGGGCTTTAAAAAGTTTTTTCCAGCCAAAGAGTGATTTAAGCTGAGACTTGCTATTAATTCCATGCTTTACAGGACTAGAATCGCAGTTGTTCTCTCTGAGAAAATAAAACAAAACAAAACAATGTGATAAACACTGTTCCAAATCATATAAGAACTGATTTGTGTAAGCACACAACTGGCTAATTTATGCTGGGATGTCTGGGAAGGTGCCCTCTTCCTGGTGGATTGCTTAGTGATTGTAAATCCATAGTGAAGACCACTGGGTGTCTTTAAGAGAGATTCTTGTCACGTGTGCTAGCTGGTAGTGTAGGAGACCCTTCTTCTTTCGAAGAATGTAATGCGAAATAGACCTTAATAATCAGGTTATTGGAGCTCCTTGGTCAGCGGCAGAGATAAATTAGCAAATTTCTCTTCAAACTCCTTTTTTTAAATTTACCCTCAGGGCATTTGCCTCCATCATAGCCATTCCGATGCTCTAGTAAATCGCTTCTACCAAGTGCTGATTATTTGCTTATATTCATAAGGAATATTTTATCCTTGATTTTATCATTCTTTCCAAGGAATACTTTCTAAGACAGGAGATTCTTGTTATCCTGGTGTCGGTTTTTGCTCGCAGTCACCAAGATTGCTTGTCCTCTAGAAGATGATGGATATGAAACACTGAAAACGTGAAATACTTTACCTGAAATCTCAATAAAAAATGCCAGCATTATCGAAGAGTATCTCTTGGTTCTACGTGGTTAGGATCTCTGTTGTATTATTAGGTCATTTCAAAAGTTTTGTCCGTTTTTATGAGTCTACTTTAAACTGTAATATCTCAGTGAATATTTATTCAGTTTAATCGAAATAAGCGCCATTTGAATCAGTGCACTTTTGCCAACGTAACACAAGTCGATTAATT
>CAUYPK010160164.1:0-10823 GCA_963574355.1 Loris lydekkerianus | reverse complement strand
TCTGAGTTAAAAAACTAAACGTAATTAAGGAGAGAAAGGGGCATCTATTCTGTGTTAATTAAGGAAGAAAAAGTATCCAATGTACTCAGCTCTACTATGAAGCTAAATTATAGCTTTCACATGAAGGCTATAACCCAACTAAATCACAAGACTATGGGGAAAGGGCCAAGGAAGGGGAAGGGAGGGGGGAGGTTTTGGTGGAGGGAGGGTAGTGGGTGGAAGCACATCTATGGTGTATCTTAGAATGGGTACAGGCAAAACTCACTAAAGGCAGAATACAAATGTCTACATACAGTAACTAAGAAAATACCATGAAGGCTACATTGAACAGTTTGATGAGAATATTTCAGATTGTCAATGAAACCAGCCCATTGTACCCCTTGATTGAACTAATGTACACAGCTATGATTTAACAATAAAAAAAGAAAGAAAGAAAGAAAGAAAGAAAGATCTTCCCACACTAATGTAAGTGGATTCATAAAAGAAAACTTGGAAAACAAAAACACTTTACCTCATAATACCCCTGTTTAGTTTGTATCAGATTTCTAGTGAGGCTCACTCAAAACTACAAAACACTGCTGTGAACCAGAGAATCTGAGGCATCTAATGTAAACACAGCCTCTAAGTACCATATGGTGCATGCCAAGTGAGCTCTCTACATTTTGACCAAATCACATAGTATTGGTCTTATTTATCCCTGCTACTCTCCTGGCACTACAAGTTGCTCTGTGCCAAATCTCAGACTCTAGTTTTATCACTGAGATGTAGCCTCTGAATTAGATTACATTAATTTCTTCTTCTCAGGCAGTAACACTTGTAGAAAATGTGTTTTAGGGAATTACAAGATCAAAACATCTGTTTCTGTCCAAAATCTGAGTTTTATCATTCATTTGTGGCAAAAGAATGGACAAGGATTGGTACTTTGGGGTCAATATGTACTGGGTCCCTATCCTCACACATGTAAAACTGAGTAGAGATAAAATACACAGAAGAAAAAATTGAGGAAGAAAGTGCTACAAGTGAATGTAGATTACTACTGTGAATGCTGCTAGATAACTAGGAAGAAGACTTGAACCAGGGCTGCTGGAAGAAAGATATAAAGTAAAGTAAAAGATAGCTCAGTGACAAGGTCTTGGAAGCTTTGTTAGTGTGAGTTTCAGAATCTATGTCAGGTGGACAGGTGGAGAAGAAATGAGGGCTATTTCCGCCCCTAGAAGGAAAGGCTCAAAAAGAGAAGAAAAAAGAAGATACCCTCATGCTCAAACTTCTAATAAACTGCAAAAAGTATGAGAAAGAAAACAGAAAGTATTTTTTAATTGCTATCAGTCCAGGAGAGCCAGGAGAGATGAGGTGCTGTTTATGAGTTCTCAGGGTGCTGTGCTGCTCATGAGAACTGAGCTCATGGAAGCTCCTCTGGAGATCTGCTTGTCTCTAGGTACCTCACAGCAGTCTCCAGGTAACATTAACTACTTTTTCTCTCCTGTCCCCTCCATGTCTCAGATTAACCCTTCTCCACTTCCACTTTACCACCTCTACTTGTCCTGTTCTAACTCACTCTAGAAATTAGATAGGCTAGAGATAGTAGCTGTATTGGGAGACATGATTTTCTCCCCCAATTCCTCCAATTTTCTTCTAATTATCAAAATTTATAGTTTCTCAGCTTTGATCCAGCCAGGATACTCAGAAATTTGGATTAGAAATGAGGCCACAGTGCAGAGTACTAACCACTAGATGATTATAGCATGAGACTCATCTCAAAACCTGTGGCCTCAAAGCCACATGTGGCCCTCCAAATCCCCAAGTACAGCCCCTTGAATGAATCTCTTTTAATAAAGGGATGTGCTCTATAAAATTTGGATTCAGTCAAAGGTCACTCAAGGATCTAGAAGGCCACATGTGGCTCCAAGGTCCTAGTTTCCCTATCCTTGCAGCTGTTAGAAAATGCTCAGTGTCTTGGGGTACTTAGATCTTATAGTAAAACTTCTTTCCTCCTATCAACCTAGGTTACCAGAACGGGGGTGGTGGTGGTTGCTTCTGGTGTGGCCTCAAAGCTCTGTGAGACTTCCCTTCCTCCTGGCTTGATATTCTATGAACATTCCCTCTAGAGTCAAGGTCCTAAATGTGCTCTATACTTGATACTGAGTGATTTCCTTTCTTCTCGGTACCTGGTTAAATTTGATTCATGCCTCAGCTTCAATTAATTAGGGAAGCATTTTCTGACCTCCCCTTTCTGTGGAACACATTTCCTCCCAGACTAGGTCAAATTTCTTTATTTTCTCTGTTCCTTGATTCTTTTTTACTTTTTCTTTAGGGTCTCTATATTGATTTGTCATGATGTATAAGTTATTAGAGTTATTTCATTAATGTCAGTCTCCTCTTTCCAGCATACTCCAAGGGGAGGTATCTACAGTAGAACCTCCTTAATTGATGACCTTCTTAAATAGACCTAATTTTCACAGACTAGACATGCAACACACACACACACACACACACACACACACACATATATATATATATACAGAAGGCCTGGTTCCTTATGTTGACCACCTGGGTACCTTATGTTGACCACCTCTGTCTGTTGACCAATTTGTTATAGTCCCTCGGATGGTCAAATTACAGAGGTTCTACTTTATTTTGTTCAGTAGTCTATCAGGAGGGCTCACCATTTAGTAGATTATTTGTCAATATTGTTTGTAGAATGGATGGGCAGAGGTTGTAATCTGATGTAATCCAATTGCTTTATGAAAGCAATTTCTATAGCGTCTGGCTAGGCAGGATAGGCATCACTTTATTATGAGCAGAGGATGATATTCAGGTTTTGACCTTTGGTGGGAAAGAATTGATAGTATTTTCATTTAAAAAAGGGGGTTCAAAATTATCCCAGTAACTTCCATAATAAAGCTTCTTGGAGCCAAAATAATGTTTTTAGTTTTCTGAGATTTTCTTTATCTCCTTTTCTCTAGATTATACAAAATCATCCTAATTATTGGCAGATTTGCTGAATGAATTACCTGCTTCCCAACATTAATTCTTTTGATCAGGCAAGTGACCTGGGGGCTTTCTCAGTCTCAAGAACATGAACTCAAAGAATGAAAATGCAACCAATGGAAATACAACAGAATGCAGAGTGCCCCTCTCTGTCTTAAGTCTCTTTGAATTGGATTTCTCCTCCCTCTCCTTTCCTGAGGGGCTTCTCTCACTCCATTTAGAAAGCTGCTGTGGATAGAAGTGCTTCTCAGGATTTTCTGCTGGGATGTTTTTGGCATTTGGGTTGATCTGAATGCCCTTCTCTATAAGGAGAGAGAAAAACTGTATCTTTGGTGTCACAGGCCTAGAAAAATGTCTCAGGCAGGGCAGGGTGGTTCATGCAATCTCAGCAATTTAGGGGACCAAAGTGGGAGGCTTACTTGAAGCCAGGAGTTCAAGACCAGCCAAGGCAATATAACAAGGGTTTCCCTCCTATATCCCTCCACGGACTCTACAAACAAATAAGAGTAAAAAGTTAGGGCAGTGCCTGTGGCTCAGTGGGTAGGGCACCAGCCCCATATACTAAAGATGGTGGGTTCGAACCCAGCCCCAGCCAAATTGCAACGACAAAATAGCTGGGCATTCTGGCGGGCATCTGTAGTCCCAGCTACTCAGAAGGCTGAGGCAAGAGAATCGCCTAAGCCCAGGTGTTGGAGGTTGTTGTGAGCACTCTGCCAAGACAATTAAATAAAACTCTGTCTCTTAAAAAAAAAAAAAAAAAAAGAGTAAAAAGTTAGTTGGGCATGGTGCCACATACCTGTAGTCTAGCTATGCAGGAGAATCACTGTGAGCTTATTGTAAGCTATGATCAAACCACTGCACTCTAGCTAGGTGACAGATCAAGACATTGTTTCTAAAAAAAAAAACCTCTTTTTTATGCATAATTTTGAAGGCCATTCTGAGGACTTTGACAGATTAACTACAGTGATTCCAAGAAAGATAAGAGACAACCTGGCATAGTCCAATCTACCATCTCATTCACTAATGCCATGCCCTCTTGTACTTCTAAATTTTCTGTAAGAAATAAATTAAAAACACTTTCTCCTACTCAAGGGCATAATTCCAGCAATATTTCCCTTTTTGTATTATTAAAAGCCCTATTTGATCTCATAGGATCTTTCTTTTAATTCTTTCATCTGAATGAAATATTCTCCCGTCTTTCATGTTTTCTTCAGCAACTGATAGTTCTGCCCTTTGGTTTACAGCTATATTCTCCCAATGTGTCATCAAACTCTATTTCATTTCATTCTTTTATTTAATCTCCAACATGCTTTCTTCCCAAACACTCCACTTAAACTGATATTTTAAATTTCACTAGTCGAAATGGCTATATCCAGTACTTGATTGTCAGAACTCATCTTACATGACTTCTCAGCAGCATTTGACACTATTGATCCCTCCTCTTGGAAATTGCCGTGGTTTAAATGTGCTGTGGTTTTAATTCATATGTTGATATGGATTAAAAACTATTAGTATGATAGTATTAAAAACTATTAAAGCAGCAATCAACATATAGAGCCATCTCCCTTATATCCATCTGTGATCAAAGAGTAGAGGTAAGAGTAGCTTTTTAGTAGATTATTAGTAGATTATTACTCAGTAGTAGTAGATTATTACTCAGAGATCCATTTGGAGAATTCCGTATCTTATTTACCCCTTTGACTTTGAGTTCTGAGAGATTGAAGGTCCTTATGCCTAATGGATGTTTCCCCTAGAAAAACATTGTCACCTTTCAATTTTCTTACTGGAATGATTGGTCCCAATATCCAGGAGGTAACGGGGTGTTTGTTGTTCAGTAGATGTAAAGAAGATACTACTAATCTAGGGAAACCTCTAAATATTTTTTGCTCACAAGCTCTGATCAATTAAAAGGTATAGCAAAGCCATTTAAAAAAAAAAAAAAAAAAAAAAAGACCACAAGGACACAGATTCCACAGGAATAAAGGCATATTTTTTTTCCATCATGTAAAGAGTCCAGCCAAGGTACTGAAAAAGATTAGGTTAACAAAGAATAAATTTTAGAAGGAAGCTATGATTACTTTTTTATTTTTATTTTTTGAGACAGCATCTCACTCTGTTCCCCAGGCTGGAGAGCAACTGCAGTTGTGTGATTATAGCTGATTGCAACCTCCAACTTTTGGGCTCAAATGATCCTCCCACCTCACCCTCTCAAAGTGCTGGGATTATAAACATGAGTCACCACACCCAGCCTGTGAATGCTAATTTAAACCTCATGATCAGCTACAGAAGCAGAATTCACAGTAGCTTTATTGCTATAATGTTAAAACTAATTTTACTTTTTACCTTAGTAACTTGTAAGGTGATAACTATCATTGTAGGTTTAAAGTAGGATTATAAACAAACTGATACCACCCCATGAGCTGGTTGTGATTTCATCCATCCTGTGCTGGAATGTAAATTTTTCACTTGAGAAAAGAGTAAGAGTAAACATCAAAGGACAAAAGGAATGGACTGTGCCAGATTTTTACTATTGCCAGTCTATATTTGCTGTCCCTTTCCTCTATCCTGTATCCCCAGGAAGCCGACCTATATATGAATTTAGTCTTTGCCTTTTGGCTTCTGGTTGGATTTGGCCAATGGAAAGAAAAAACAGATCAGAGAGAGAAAGGAAGGAGCTCTTTCTGTCTTCAGGTTTGTTTTCCTCTTATTACCCTTTTGGTCCTAGGTATAGTAATTACCTATATAACAGCTTCAGGGTACTACATTATCCCTTGTGGTTTAATGCCTTGCTCACTCCTTTGCAAACATCTTCTTTATATATAGCTTTTTTTTTTTTTTTTTGAGACAAAGTGAAGAGGTGTATTATAGAATTTACAAACTGAATGACTTACCCAAGGAGACAAGGAGAAAACACTGTGGGCCTAAGGAATAGCAAATGCAAAGCTGCAGGAGTACCAAATCAAATAAAAAAGGCCAGTCCCTGAATATACATTCTAATTGTAGTCTGACAATTTCATTAATTCCTAACATTGTCAAGCAAAATACAAAATACTCTGATTTCTTTTCAAAAATATAAATTAGCTTAGTAATTCTGCTGTGAATGGAATAAGGTTAGCTTTTAATAGATCAAATAGTATCAATTTAGACCAGCAGTTTTACCTGTGAATTTTTTTAAATATTTTCCTTTGTATTATTCTAAGAACTAAGAATTATCTGGGATTTCAAGTTCATTTACTGATGGCTAAGTTTGATTTTTTTTTTTTTTTTTTTGAGACATAGTCTCACTTTGTCACTCTGGGTAGAATGCTATGGTGTCATAGCTCACAGCAACCTCAAACTCTTGAGCTCAAGCGATTCTCTTGCATCAGCCTCCCAAGTCATTGGGACTATAGGTATTTTCCACCATGCCCAGCTATTTTTAGGGTCTTGCTCTTGGTCAGGCTGGTCTCAACTTGTGATCTTAGGAAATCAACCCTCTTCAACCTCCCAAAGTGCTAGGATTTTAGGCATGAACCACTGCACTGGGCTGGTGGCTAGTTTTGAGTCCAGATATCAGTTATCAGGCTTGTAGACAATCAGAACTCTTTCAGGTACTTAAATTAGCCCACTTGGGATCTAGCTTCTCTGATATGTGAAGCCATGCCAACAGTCAGCCTGATATAAAATTACATTCTTTTGTCCTTAATTAAGAACCCTAATTATTCATAGCCACCGGTATTTTTCAGATTTTATCATTATCTAAATCATGTAGTTTCTTTGGGGATATAAACCTTCACAAATTAGATCTTTTACTTTTTGACTTTATTAAAATTATTCCCCACAATCAATGTATAACAATGACTCCACATAGTAATAGGTATGAAGATGAGGGAGTAAAGGGTTGTACTGAGGGAAAATATATATTTTATAAATTGTGCTTTAAAAATGTATTTTAGAAATATATACACTTCGTACTTCTCATTTTTGGGGACTATTTGGCTATTTGCTCTTTAACCTACTGTAAACACTATTTGAATAATTAACTTTGTCTTCTTAGCTGTATCTGCTAATGTAAATCTAATCATGATGTTCTCCTGCTAGAATCTTTCAATGTCTCCCTTTAACATTCTTCCCTAAAAGTATGTGAACTAGGTAGTTTAGAGAAAGCAGTTATGTGTGGGTTCTGTGTTGAGGCAAAAAATATTCTGATGTATTGTCTCCTACAAACTGAGAATCTGACTGGATAAGTAATATACTTTCTTTTCTAAATTAGAATCCACCTCAAAGAATTATGAAAATAAACATACAAACATATTCATGTTACATATGTAGCTTACAAGTGATGGGACAAAATATCTCTTCCATGTGTTTTTTAAAGGTTCACTCTCTGCTCCTTTGGGCCTCAAATTTCATTTTAAAGCCTCCATATTATGGGGCAAAGCTAGTTTATTTTCCAGTACTAGAAAAGTGGAGATATGCTGTACCTGGAGGGAAAGTCAGTGGAAGAATCTCCCCTATACCTTATAATTATTTTATATCACCTCCCATTTGCAATGATGCATTGAAAACTCTTATTGGAGCATATGAAATGAATAAAGGTTTTAGAAAGCCTAAATTTTCTCATTTCTCTAAAATGTATTCCTCTTGAATTTCCTTATGAAAGTAAAAAAGCAATACTAGCTATATATTCTAAAGTCAAGTCTCACAGATACTATCATAGACATAACTCAATGTTGATCTTTATATGTATGTTACATGTTACAAACATGGAAATGAATTGCCCACATTCTCCTTGAAGAAAGGACTTACTGTCCAACCGCAGAGAGACAGTTAACAGATATGTACTAGGTGTTGGCTCCTTTAGTGTTTGCCTCAGCTACAGAACTCTACCCAAAAGTAAGGCCACATTCTTCCCCAGGGCAGTCCCTTTCAGTGGGGCAATGTGGGGATTAAAAGGGGGGCCAGAGCACTTTTGGCCTACCATGGGGGCAACTCTGGCCAGCAATACTGGCTCCAGGGCTCTCCACTGGTTGGTTGAACATTTATCTGGTCTGTATTACAGTTGGACATACTCTGCCCAATTCTAGTTCTTCTGCCTCCTTTCATAGATGTTGATCCTTAAGAAACACCTTGTACCCAAGATGCAATCTGCTATCTCACCATCTGCATACCAAGAACCCAATGTAATTTCTTTTCCTAGGTCTCTTGCATTTTATTTTTTTTTCTATGCAATAAGGTTTCTGTAGGCAAAGATGGTAGTGCTAGATGTTAGAAAGGTAGAAAGGTGCTGCAGAGAACCAAGCTGAGTAGAGTTAGTAGCAGAGATTTATTAAGAGCATCTGCAAGTAGATGGGCTGCCACCCAAAATAGAAAATGGTGACAGCACTATGATAGGGCAAGGGTGTTCTTTTAAAGCAAATTGGGATGTGGCATAAGAGTAGCTCAGGAGGTGGAGGGGTGGGCCATGACAGAGATCAAAGGTCATCTGCTGGAGGTCTTGTAAAAGATGAGCCATCTGCTGAAAAAGCAAGAAGAGTTAGTTTTTTAAAACTGCAGAGGAATTGGTAGCCTGGGTGGAGAGTCCAAACTCCAAGACATTTCAGGAGAAATTATGCTGCAATATTTTGGAGATATGGGTCTTTATTGTTCTGTGGTTTGACCTCTGGCTTGGCTATTGTTCTATGGTTTGACCTTTGGTTTAATTCATTCAACTTCTTGGTTCAGGTCCTCTAAATGGCTACCTCACTAAAATGGCTGCATCTATGTTAAGGGTGTATTTAAGGTTGGAGGATCCCTTTCCCACAGGCAGTAGCAAATCTGTCCTCACAAAATTAATATTTTTATGGTCTTTTAAAATAAAGTGTTAGATTCTACAGCTTTTTCTATTGTTATGAAACTTAGATCACGATTGCTCTTGCTTTTGATTACTTGTCCACATTAATTTACATATCCTACAAAAGTCTACATTATGGGTTTCCTCCCTTCTCTCCCCCCATATATTACTTACTTCCTTTTACTTCGTAGCCTCATAAGCCTTCTGATTACTCTCACAAAATGTTGATGTTTTCTGGCCTTTGTACTTTTAGTTTCTTTTCCCCTGAGAATTGTCATTTCTTTTATTCTATTAGAGGTCATTTCTGCCCAATCTGTATCTAAAGTAATACTCCCCATTGTTAACAGCTTACCTTAGTTTTTTTTCACAGAATATGTATTACTGGACATATTACACGTTTACCTGTTTGTCTCTCCCACGTGTAAGTAATTTCCGTGGCAGATTTTCTAGGTTGCATTCTGCTAAAGACTGCATTAAGAGAATAGATATTTCAAAGAAATAGAGCGAAAGGATTTACCAATGTGAGATGAATCAAGTTCTGCCTTTTTTTTTTTTTAGACAGACTTGCTTTGTCGCCAGAGCTACAGTACCATGACCTCTGCTTGGCTCACAGCAACCTTCAACTTTTGGTTTGAGGTTGCAATCCTCCTGCCTCAGCCACTCGTCCAATTAGGACTAGGTGCCACCACGCCCCGCTTTTTCTATTTTGAGTAGAGCCAACTCTCACTTTCCTCAGGTTGATCTCCAACTACTGACCGTAAGCGATACTTACAGGCGTTTGAGTCACCGCGCCCGGCCAAGTCCTGCATATTTTTAAATCAATCAACAAAACATACCTATACAGCTGTCAGTAATCCAATCTCCAAAATTCCATCACCTGCTCAAAATTAAAGGTAATTGAATTACTTAGGAGCCAAAAACTTATCCTTTCATTTCCTTATCTAGTACCGTTCCTAAACTTGTTTTTTAAGGACACAGCATTACTTCCACATTTAGGGCCGCTTAACATTAGAATTGTAACAAGTAACTCTTGAAAATTTTCTGTCTCCACTGCCTTCTAACTTTTGGGACCTCATTCTTTTCTCCAGGAGTGCTCTGCAATGCTCAAAAAAACAAAAAAATTACGTGCCCAGCTTTTTAAGACACTTTTAAGTGGCTCTGAAAAGAGCCTTTGTTTTTCAGCGTTTCCAACCTCGCTCCTTATTTGGTTTTATGGTGGCTCTCAGTCTTCTTGGGTAGGAGCACCGCCTGGATGTTCGGCAAAACACCGCCTTGCGCAATGGTGACTTTACCCAACAGCTTATTGAGCTCTTCATCGTTGCGGATAGCCAGCTGCAAGTGACGTGGAATAATACGAGTCTTCTTGTTGTCCCGGGCCGCGTTGCCTGCCAACTCTAGAATCTCAGCAGTCAGGTACTCGAGCACCGCTGCCAAATACACTGGCGCACCAGCCCCAACCCGTTCCGCATAGTTACCTTTACGGAGCAGGCGGTGCACACGGCCCACGGGGAACTGGAGACCTGCCCGAGAAGAACGGGTCTTTGCCTTAGCACGAGCCTTTCCACCCTGCTTACCACGTCCAGACATGGTGATCTCAACAAACTCAACAGCAGCTTATACTCTAAAACCTCCAGGTTGCACCTTTTATAAACATTATTGGGCGCGAAAAAGAAGACGTGTCATAGGTTAAGAGTGTAGCTTTCATTTTGACCAATGAAATAGCGACTTCTGCATTTGCGGCTTCTGATTGGTCAAACCCGACCGTTGACGTCACCACACAGCCTCACCAATCAGGCACAGGACTTTTACTCTTCACCTTATTTGCATAAGACGTTCTATATAAAGGCCACACGTCGCGTGTTGGTTGCGTTATTTTCTCCTGTTGTTTTTGGGTTCGTTGTGCTTTTCTTTTCATCATGCCTGAGCCGGCAAAGTCTGCTCCCGCTCCTAAGAAGGGCTCGAAGAAAGCTGTGACAAAGGCCCAGAAAAAGGATGGGAAGAAGCGTAAGCGTAGCCGTAAGGA
>CAUYPK010160163.1:0-14648 GCA_963574355.1 Loris lydekkerianus | reverse complement strand
GCCTTAAAGAAAGATGGAGACTTTACCTCTTTCATGTTTACATGGATGGAGCTGGAACATATTCTTCTTAGTAAAGTATCTCAAGAATGGAAGAAAAAGTACCCAATGTACTCAGCCCTACTATAAACTAATTTAGGGCTTCCACATGAAAACTATGACCCAGTTACAACCTAAGAATAAGGGGAAAGGGGAAAGGGAAGGGAAAGGAGGGGGGAGGTGGGTGGAGGGAGGGGGATCGGTGGGATTTCACTTGCAGTGCATCTTTCAAGAGTATATGTGAAACCTGGTAGATGTGGAATGTAGATGTCTTGGCACAATAACTGGGAGAATGCCAGGAAGGTTGTGTTGGCCAGTGTGATGAAAATATGTCAAACAGTCTATGAAGCTAGTGTATGATGCCCCATGATCACATCAATGTACACAGCTATGATTTAATGAAAGAAAGAAAGAAAGAAAGAAAGAAAGAAAGAAAGAAAGAAAGAAAGAAAACAGCTGGGCATTGTGGCAGGCACCTTGTAGTCCCAGCTACTTGGGAGGCTGAGGCAGGCAAATTGATTAAGCCCAAGATTTGGAGGTTGCTGTGAGCCGTGATGCCACAGCCCTCTACCCAGGGTGATATAGTGAGACTCTGTCTCAAAAAAAGAAAAGTACCTATGATTTAATAATAAAAAGAAAAAGAAAAGTATCATGTACTGAAAAAAAAAAAAAATTACAATCTCCAAAATGTGGAAACAACCTAAATGCCCACTAATCCAGGAATGGATTAACAAGCTGTATACTGTGGAATACTATATATGTATACCATAGAATACTATTCAGCCACTAAAAAAGATGGAGACTTTACATCCTTTGTATTAACCTGGATGCAAGTAGAACACATTGTCCTTAGTGAAGCATCACAAGAATGGAGAAGCAAGAATCCTACAATTAATGACCTAGTACATGGTGGGGGTGGGGGAAGAGGAGAGTAGAGAGAGGGAAGGAGGGACGGGGTGGGGGTCATGGTGTGTGGTACACCTTATGGGAATAGGGCACAATTATAAGAGGGACTTTATCTAACAAATGCAATCAATGTAACCTGGTTCTTTGTACCCCCAATGAATCCCAAACAATTAAAATAAAAGAAAATAGATGTTTATATTTAAAAAATAATAATGCTTGATATCCACATTCAGAAAAATGAACCTACACCCCTATATTTTGTCATATACAAGATTAAAGTCAGGATGGATTAAAGACCCAAGTCTAAGACCTGAAACTATTAAACTGCGAGAAGAAAACCTTGGAGAAATACTTTAGGAATTATTCTGGGCAAAGATTTCTTGAGTAATACCACAAAAGCATAGGGATCCAAAGCAAAAATGGGTAAATGAGATAAAATCAAGCTAGAGAGCTTCCATCCAGGAAAAAAAAAAAAAAAAATTACAGTCAAAAACATGAAGAGACAACACATGGAATTAGAGAAAATATTTGCAAGCTACCAATCTGACAAGGGATTAATAACTAGAATATATGAGAAGCTCTAACAAATTAATAGAAAAAATTCCAATAATTTAATTTAAAAATGGGTAAAATGTCTGAATAGATATTTCTCCAAGGAAGACAAAGAATCAGCAAGTATATGAAAAAATGTTTAACATAACTAATCATCAAAGAGATGAAAACCAAAAGTACAATGTGATATTATCTTAGCCCATTAAAAAATAGCTTTTATTCAAAAAATGTCCAATAACAAATTCTGGTTCTCACCAGCTTTAATGTGGAGAAAGAGGAATCTTCATATAATTGGTAGGAATGTTGCTTAGTGCAGCAAATATGGAAAACAATATGCAGGTTTCTCAAAATCTAAAAACAGAGCTACCATATAATCCAGAAATTCCACTGCTATATATATATCCCCAAAATGGAAATCATTATAATAAAGAGCTGCACTCCCATGTTTATTTCAGTACTATTTATGATAGCTAAGAGAGGGAATCAACTAAGCATCAATCAAGGGAAGAGTAGATAAAGAAAATGTGGTACGTATATACAATAGAATATTATTCTGACATAAAAATAACAAAATCCTGTCATCTGCAACAACGTAAATGAAACTAGAGAACATTATGTTAAGTGAACAAAACAAATCAGTCACAATAGAAAAGTTTTATATGTTCTTACTTATACATGGGAGCTAATTTTTTTTTTTTTTTTTTTTTTTTTGTAGAGACAGTCTTACTTTATCCCCCTGGGTAGAGTGACATGGCGTCACACACCTCAGAAGAAGTCTCCAACTCCCCGTCTTAGGCGATTCTCTTGCCTTAGCCTCCCAAGTAGCTGGTACTACAGGCACCCACCATAACTCCCAGCTATTTTTTTGTTGCAGTTTTGCTGGGGCTGGATTTGAACCCACCACCTTCAGTATATGGGGCTGGCGCCCTAACCACTGAGCCACAGGTGCTGCCTGAGATAATTTTTTTAAATTAAACTCATGGACATAGAGAGTAGAATGATATTTACCAGAGGCTAGAGAGGGTAGAGGGGAGAAATGGATAAAATGATATGGGTTAAATGGGCACAAAACTCAGAATAAATAAGATCTAGTATTCAGTAGAACAATAGAGTGACTATACTTAAAAATAATTTAATATAGATTCTAAAATAACTAAAGAGAGAAATTAGAATGTTCCTAACACAAAGAAATAGAAAATGCTTGAAGTGATGATACCCCTGTTATACTGATTTGATTATTATATTATTATGCATGTATCAAAACATCTCATGTATTCCATAAATATATGCAACTGTGAGGTATCCACAATAATTTTAAAATATTCTATTTATCTTTGGGTATTGGCATTTTAATTATGACATGCCTCATAGAACCTCTGGATTGAATCAGCTTAAGAACTTTTCAGCTCTACATATCTCAATGTCCATATCTCTTCCAAAATTTGGAAACTTTTCAGCAATTCTTTGATTAAATGACCTTTTGACCCTAATTTTCCATAAGTCTCAAAGGCTGTCCTCACTTTTATTTGTTCTGTTCATTTTTCCTTCTTCCCTTTTTACTAGGTAATTTCAAAAGACCTACCACAAGTTCAGAGACTCTTTTTTTTCTGCTTGATCTAGTCTGGTACTGATGGTCCGTATAGTGCTTTTATTTCACTCATTGAATTCTTCAGCTCCAAGATTTGTGTGTTTGGTTCTTTTTTTATAATATCTGTCTCTCTCATCCAGATCAGGAATTGTTTCTCTGATTTTGTTGGATTGCATATTTGTATTCAGGTAATTTTTAAATTTCCTTTTCTTTAGGGTCAGTTACTGGAGAATTACTGTGTCCCTATTGGGGGTGTCATATTTCCTTGCTTTTTCATGTTGCGTGTGTCCCTGTTTGATGTTTGCACATCCAGTGGAGTAATCACCTCTTCCAAATTTTTGGAGTGATTTTCACTAGAAAAGAATTGCACCTACAGTTGAATCTTAGTGTACCAGATGGGAAGGGTGTGGTGGCTCTTTTTCCAAGTAGACGGAATGATATAGCCTCTATGCAGTGTCTGCAGCTGCAGTCAACATTACTGATGACTCTGGGTGCCTCACTGGCCTCACTGACTTGTAAGAGTCTGTTGAAGTGGCTATAGCACCATAAGTTGTTAGCAACCTTGGAATCAGGGGCTTTGGGAGTCCTTCTGTTCTTTTCCTAACAATGGACTATCTTATCTGAGGGGATCCTTTTGGTGTTGGGTCTCACCTGGCTCACAATCAATTACAGTGACTCTGGGTTCAAAGTCAGAGGTTCTCAGAGTGGTGGTGATATTAGGTTCCTAACCTCAAACTCCCAAGAACCTATGTGGCACCTGGTTCATGGGATGCAGGTTTATTCTCTGAGGCAAAGGGAGATGCTTATTGCCTACAATGCCCAGGTCTGTGACTCTGAGACACCCGTCCAGTCACAGGAATCCAGCTAGTAGCTGCGACTCTGACCCTTAGTGATGGAGCACAGCATACCTGGCTTCAGAAAAGACAGGACACTTTGGAGGTTTGGGCTCCAGCAGTGGGATAAAGCTGCAATTTGAGGACAAGAGCCATGAGGGCACAGTGCCATGCTTGCCTGGTTTCTCACTTTAATGGGGATGTCCCTAATTTTTTATCGTCAACTATATTGTTGGCTTGATTCCTATTAGTTATGCTTAAGCAATTTTTTTTCTATTCAAAGTATATTAACTATTCTCATAGAGAAACTTCAATCTGAAGGTGAATCTATTAACTCTGAGAAAAATCATCCTGCAATTATTATGACTTGTTTAGGATTAGATAGAAAGCGGGAGATACCTAATTGACCAAATTGTTCCAATGTCAGTTTTAAAATTGACTAAAGTAACAATTGCACAAAAACTCTCTTATTTTTTACTTGTGCATTTGTATTTACTTTCTTTAAACTTGAAGTGGCTCTAATGTTGCTCTTACCTCAATACAACCACAACTAGTTAACTAGCACTTACGAAATGCATGCTACATACTAGGTACTATTCCAAGTGGTTTGTGTATATTAACTCATCCCCCCCTCGTGGGGTCTCAAGTAGTAGCTATGATTATTTTCTTTATTGTAGAAGCAATGAGCTGGTCATCGTGAGGAAATGTGACTTTCTCGAGGTCAAAGAACTGATAATTGACCATAATGAAAGACAATGGGTGACGATGGCACATTAATTGTATGCCTCTTAAAACTCCTTTCCCTTTAGATCTCAAATCTCAAATAAGGATTTCTTCTATGTGTGTTACTTTGATGTATATCACCAGAAGAGATGAACTTGTTTCCTTCCTACTTGCTTTGTGATCTTTCTCGTGTTTACCAGTGATTTGTATATGGTTTTGTGTCCTTTGAATTTACCATTTATGATTTTCCATTGTACATGACACGATCGGTATCCAGGGGCAGAGCTTGGCAATGGCACTGGTGGTACCCATGGGGTATCCAAACAAGAACATTTCTGCAGCATAATCTTGGCTGTAGTTTCATCTACAAAGCTTTCGTTGTTTTCAGCCCATTTTCCTAGCAGGTACCCCATCGTGCCAGCTAATTCTATGAGCTTCCCAACATTCTTTCAACACATTTATTTTCTCTTTTTATTAGCTAGAGCTTATTTTGTTGCTCACATCCAAGATCTCTAACTGAGAGAAAAATTGTTACCAGAGAATAATGTGCATCAGATACTTGAAAGGAAATGTGGGCACTGTCAATTGTTTATCTGCATAGCTAGGTCAGAAACCAGTTGAAATCTTGCTTAAATACCAAGATGGGAATTCAGCAATCATGAAAAAGCTAATCAAATCATTGCCTGGAGTCACCTGGCATCAAGTGCTTCTTGCAGGAATGACTTTTGGGAATTGAGGTGCCCCTACCACAAAATAGTAGATGAACATGAGGAATTTATGGACTTAGAGAAGGGGCAGCTGTTTTGAACATCAATGAACCACTTAAAGAAAGAGAATGACAAGTTAAAATCCTTGAATTCTAGGCTCACAGCACTGACTGAAATCCAGGGAGTTTTTAAGATCAAGATAAAAGAATCTCTTATCTTTTGTTGCTTCAGGGACTGAGCTGGCAAAAAATAAAACGTGGTTTTAGAGATAGAAAAAATTAGACTATCAGTTGAATTCAGAGGTTTTCCTTGTTTCTTATATGAAAATTAGAGAATCAGTAGAGAAAGAATACTTTGGCACCCTAAATACCCTACTTCCTACTGAAAACCCATTGACACTGAAGAACACTCCAGGAAACTTCCTTACACCTCTCCCTAAAGGTGCCCATAGGCATTTACCAAGGTAAGTGTTTCCTGCAGAAAGAGAATGCAAACATTTTTTGGAGATGCATGAACAAAAGCAGTAAGCACATTAATTGATGCTATCCATTGGGAGAATTTTCTTTCTCTAAAATCTACTGGGTCATTTATGGATTTCATACCCCAAATAATGCCAAAGGTAATCCAATTTCCTTTAGTGCTAGTATATTATGTAGAGCTCAGTAATGGTTTCATGTAACTTTAGACATTAACTTACTAAAATTTATGAGAAGTAGCCATTGGTTTGCCTTGATGACATGGAATCTCAAAGTTCAATCTGAACTAAAAGATGAATGGCAAGGATTTTGAGGAGGGGAAAGAGAAACATAGAAAAATTTCTTGAGAAGAGCTCACAAGATTAAAATATATATATTATATTTAAACATGTATTAAATATATCATATATATTTATATATAAATAATCTGTACTACATGTTAACCCAGAGGACAATTCTAGCTCAAAGGGTTCATAATAACTATAAATATATCATATATATTTATATATAAATAATCTGTACTACATGTTAACCCAGAGGAAAATTCTAGCTCAAAGGGTTCATAATAACTAGTTGGACAAGAGAATCACATATTTTAATGTCAGTCCTTTCTGTAGCAACTTTAGAACTTATTTATTGCACAAAATTGCTATGGTGAAAAATATTAAGTCTATTCCTAAGTGCAGCAACACAGGATTTCCCTTACCAGTGTACCAATACATTTTACCAAAGGTACTATAACTGAATCTGTAATAGTATATCCTGTGTTTGGGCATCAGTTGATGAATGTTTACTGGTTTTGTTACAGAGAGTCCTGCAGTGTCTCAGTGCAAAGATGACACGCAAATTCGTGAAACATTCCATGTTTTTCAAAATATGATTTTTTTGAGTAACAAATAAATGAGATCATACCTCAAAAAAAGAATAAATTATGATACCGGATCATTAGACACTATGTATTATTTGAAACATTGACAAATAATGTGTTGCTATTTCTTTAATAGTCAAAATGTATAGGCCCAAAAACTAAGACGTAGATTTGGAATTAGTACCTCTTCCAGTTAAACCTAGTCAGCCATCCACAATTCTTTTATTCCCATTTCTCAGATCATTGAAACTATTGGTTCACATTTTATATCCCAGGATGAAATGTTACATCATTGTGCCCAACAATGGCTCCACGGAAGTAAACATTGCCATCTGGCTAATTCAGAGTCTTACGAGCTGAGTCAGTAGACAAAGCTAAAGTATTGAACAGGCTATCAGATCCTAAAAATCAGGAGGAAGGAGAGTTTATGATGCATACTACACCAGGAAGGATAGGGACCCACCTGTTCCCTGGGAAATTTTCATGTGACCACACAGATAAAACTAGCAAGAGTTCAGAACTCCTAGGAAGGAAGGATTGATGTAAATCTACTTCTTGCTTTTCAGCCATTGCTGTGACACAAATTGGTGATGGTTTTATAGAATTTCAGATATCTTTGACTACCAAGACAGGATCCAAGAGAATTAGGGTCAGTACAGAAATAATCCAAGGATTCTGGTCTTGGTGCTGGGTTCACTAACTGAAGAGGTTTAGAATAGTTTCCTTTTGGGACACTGTTGAAGTGGATTTTTGTTAGGAGAGAAAGTTGCAGAGTGTAAGACAGGAAGTTTGGTTGGTCCAAATGAGAAGATTTTACCTGAGCTCTAGGCTGCCAAAGAGACCATTTCTCGTGGCGTGATTTAAGTCTCTCAGTCAAATGCTTGTCTTATTGGGGATTGATATTCTGACTACCTAAATCTTGGAGGAGCCAGAGGGCAGGGTTAATGTCAGACTGGCAGGGTCATAGGCTCTTCTTTCTCTTCTGTAACACCTGGGAAGACTTGGGTGACTGACCAAAGCTCCACCTATGGGGTACTCACTTTGAATTCTGAGGGAGTGATACAAATAAAAAGGGCCTGTTAAAAACTGAATGCCTGTAATTTTGTTCACAGCAGCTGTGCCTAGTGACAGCAAATCTAGTGTAGTGGGACCCAGGGTCAGCAGAGCAATTGGCTCCTATGTCTCACCAGAAAATATCTCCTCTGGAACTGACCTGTAGTTCTAGAAGCTTGGTCTTCTTGTTTTCAAAAATTTGATTATCAAGCTGCTGAGTTACTCCAGTGTCCACTCAGTAGCCTCCTCTCTGCCTATATGATCTTTTCAGAATTCAGCTCCAACCTCAACATGGCCTCCGTGGAACACTGTCCCGGACCCCACAGTGTGGAGCGAAATGCCCCTCCCTGAGCCTCATGTGCTCACTGAGTACTAATGTGAGGACTTCTCACATTATATTATAATTGTCTTCCTTCTCATACAAACTTCTTTTGTTAGGGACTGAATTTTCCTGAAGTTAAGACAGTCTGGCCTCATAAAATGTTTGGTATAAAGTAGGAACTTTGCCAGTGTGTTTCTGATCAGTGAGTGAAGCTGACCTCTGGCCATTACCCTATGCCAGTTATTAAGTGAGTGCCTCAGCTCAAACTCTTCCTTCCAGACCCTGTTCTGCGATGCTGGCCTGGAAATCTGCTGACTCCACGTCTGCTCAGCCAGCTGCCTTCCTGTTAGTCCTAGCCAGCAGAAAGCACTAGAGGGAGCTGTAAGGATGGAGGAGAGAAAGGGCCTCTCTGCCTCTTGTTTGTTTGGTGCTGGCTTCCTGTTTGCTTCCTGTCATTGAGCATCACCTTAGCCTCATCTCACCTCTTCGCCCTGGTACCAGCAGTTTGTTTCAATAGAGTGTTTAATTGACTTTGCAAATATTCAACATTTGCAGAAGCAGTCTCCATGTGCTCCTGCAGAAACTCAGCCCCTGCTGCTGCTGCTGCTGCTGCACAGTCCTCGGCAGGGGTCCAGGTCCTCCTCCAGTCAGGTGTCTTCTCCCAGCTAGGAGATCACAGTGCAGATGAAGCCACCCCCTTTCTCTGAGGTCCGAGTTCCACCTCTGCAGGGCCCCTCCTCCAGGGCTCTACATTTGTACCCTCAGCCCTAGTGGGGCACCTGCAGCCTGCAGATGCTTGGTCCAGAATAATGTAATTTTCTTTTTGCCCTTTTAATTGTTTAATACCTAATTAACAGTTATTTATACAAAACCATTACTGCTTAACTAACTGATTTGATTTTGTCTTCTAACTGCATCCTGACTGATACTACACACAAACTCATTCCCCTGGTGGTATTTGCAAAAGCCTGCTTGACGGTCCTCTGAACTTCTGCTCCAGCCATAACTAGCTATGAAAAGTGCCTTTCTGTTTGTGCTTCTGCATGTGATCTATTGACTCAGAGAAGTAGAAAAATCCAGGCGTTCAAGCCAATTTGAATTATATTTTCGGTGTTCACAATCAAAAGATGTAATGAGGGTGCTCATGTTTTACTCTCTTTATGTTTGAATTGTTGGAATCGTTTACAAGGAAAATTACATATTAGTCAGGGCCTTGCTGAAAACAGATTAGATATTCGATCTGGGTAATTTGAAATGAATTTAATGAAAGGATAACCTACAAAAGCTAGAGCAGGGCACAGAGAAATCAAAAGAGATAATGTGGCACCCCAGAGCCAGTTACAGCCGAAAGAGGTGTTGTCACCCTTAGATAGGAAAAGACTGAAACTCACAGTGCAATCTGTGTGGCAAGAAGCACCTGTCAAGAGCTGTGACCTTTAGTAAAGGTACACAGTCAACCTGCAGAAAAGGAGCCAGGGAAATAAATTTTCCTACCTACCTCTGATCTCCTGCCAGGGATCCCCATTAGCCAAGCTCAACTGGAAACCGGAGGGCAAGGGCAGTGCTTGATGCAGTTCAGGGAGGTGAGTCTCCTGTAGGTCTGGCAGGGTGGGCGGGGGAACGGAGGCTCTGCAGGAGCGAATGAGGATGCTTTGAACAAATGGTTTCCTGACGGCTGTACTTAAAGTGTTTTTTAATAAAGGCAACACTTTCAGGAAAAAATCACTTTGCATAAATGAGGAAAATATTCTGAGGGCAGGAAGAGAATGGGGTGGGAGGAGGAGAGGAACATATTTACAAAGCCTTTCTGGGAGCACAGAAGTTAAATATCAAAGAGAAACATCCTGTCATCTGAAAACAGGAGAGGAGTTAGAAACAGAAGTGTTTTAAATAACATTTTTACTTTTAACAATAAATATAGATTTTTAACAAACTTTCAGTTCGATTCTGGAAAGCATTTCAGTGGCAAGTGGCATAAAGAAACCCTGGAACAGTTTGACAGATACTTCCACACATATAGAACATGTGTACATATGTATGTTTTAACATTTCAAAATATAATATGTGATAAGTTGCAGAGCGTTATAATTAATTAAGCTGTTTTTCACAGCCCTCTAGAAGAACATTTTTCCAGGATAGCTGACTGCATAATACTGTGCATGATTTATTTATAGACTACTAATGAAGACATATATAATCATCATAATTAATTGGTATTTTTGTGCTTTGGGGCCTAATCACAAAATCTTTCATATGCTGGCTCAAAGCAAACCTGGCTACAGGGCAAAAATTTAGGACAAACTCTGCTGGTTGTTTTTGGTACACCGCTCGTTGTATTGATTGATTCTACACTTCTGGCTGTGATGACGCAGTGCGCGGACAAGTCTCTCCCATTTAGTCTCTTGTCCAACCCTTTAAAACATTTTTTTGAATAAATAGGTGAAGAGAAACCAGAAGAATAATACTTGGCATAGTAGATGAAAACTTCAGTTTTTACTTTATTTTTTGTGTTCTATTATCAGACAATCAGACTATTTTTAAGAAGTTTGATAATATTTAGTCAAAGCATTATGTTTCTCTTCAAATTTCCTTGTTAATTTTCCTTTTTCTTATATGAAAAGTAACTTGAACTCATTGTTACAAGACAGAGGAGGATTCTGTTTTGTCTATTTTATTATAGTTATCAGGTATTTCTGAGGAAAACCCTAAGAATAACTAGTTTCAGATTTGGATACTGGAAAAGTAAGAAATTCTACAAAGGGCATCGATGGGTATCAAATATCTTTTTTATTACAAACAAAAGCAAAGTTTAAAATATGGCTTTTTTGTGATTTGGCACTTTTATCTTTTATTTATTATTTAATTTTTATTTATTTATTTTTTTTTTGTTAAATCATAGCTGTGTACATTAGTGCAATTGCCTGTACCCATTCTAAGATGCACCATAGATGTGGCCCCACCCATTACCCTCCCTCCACCAAAACCTCCCCTAAAATATGGCTTTTATTTGCATCAAGGACTAGAATTAGTCTGGTCCTCACCCTTTCTACAAAGGCAGCACCATGTGGGAGGCCCCAACTGGAAGGGCAGGGAAGAACCAACACTCTCCTTGGGCAGCTTCCCCAGTGGCAGGAGAAGGACCATGTGGAGCCACGTCTGTCCAGCTATCTCTTCTTAAACTCGCCACCTCCCAAGAATGGATGTGCAGAGAGATAGAGAGAGGACCAGAGTTACTCTAATTGATCTCCCTTGAAAGAGAGGCTGGGCCTAAAAGATGTGTTTATATTAAAAAGAAGAAAAAACAAACAATTTTTTAATAGTAGAATCTCTGTAAGTTGACCACCCAAAGGACTGTAAAAAATTGGTCAACAGGCACCTGTAGTTCCAGCTACTCAGGAGGCTGCGGCAAGAGGATTGCTTGAGCCCAGGAGTTTGAGGAGTGGCTGTGAGCTTTGACACCACTGCACTCTACTCAGGGTGACAAAGCGAGACTCTGTCTCAAAAAAAGAAAAAACAACAAAAAAATCCTGGTCAACAGAGCTGGACACGGTGGCTAACACCTGTAGTCCTAGCACTTTGGAAGTCTGAGGCAGGTAGATTGCTTGAGCTCACAAGTTCAAGCCCTGATTGAGCAAGAGGCAGACCCCCGTCTCTATTAGCCAGGCTTTGTGGCACACCTGTAGTCCCAGCTACTTGGAAGCCTGAGGCAAGAGGATCGCCTGAGCCCAAGAATTTGAGGTTGCTGTGAGCTATAATACCATGGAACTCTACCCAGGGTGTCTCTATCTCAAACAAAATAAAACAACAATAATATGAAAGGTTAGCATACAATGGTTGTCAACATAAGAACTTTCACAAATACATATGGCACTGGCCAACTCTATGAAAATTAGATCAACTTAAGGAGGTGGTTAATGTAGGGAGGTGATTGACAATGGAGGTTCTACTGTATTTTCCAATGGCTGTAACTGAGTCTTTGAATATTTGAGGATTAAAATATTGTCAACATCTCTTCTGATAGGTCTGGTAATAATCAAGTGCCCCACAGTACAGTTGGCATTTCCAAAGGAGGAAATAAGCCCTTGGGTATTAAGATTTTCTCCCTTGCTGTTTATCCCAGGTGAAGTGTGCAGTAAAAGAAATTAATCATTATTGAGAATCTAATGGGGCAGGGCCATGACCAAAGCATAAGCAGATGGCCAGTGTAGCTTTCCACAGTACAGTAGTATCTTGAAGAATAGTCAGGTGGCGACCTTAGTAGTCTTTGTGGTTGGGTATAGATATGGCACAGAAAGAGCCAGGAGCATCCCAGTGAATTCAATTGGAGCATAATGTTGTCTTTTGGGGGATATTCTGACACAAGACATCACTCAGATTTCAGAATGCTCAGAATTTACCTTTATCTGCACTTTAAAGGTGGTGCATAATCTTAACCACCCAGAAGCTTTGGTAAAAACTGAAATGTGCCAACCTCACGCTGCTGAACCATGGGGAGTGCACTCAGTCAGCTGTTCTAGAAAGGCCCTCAGATCCCCGGGGCCACTCCACCTCCCCAGAGCAACCCTGTCCTGTTGCTGGACGAGGTGAGGATACTGGAAGAGGCAGGGTCACTTTTGGCTCAAGGCAGAGCAACTCTGACAGGCGGAACTGGACCAGATTTAAGGACTCTGTACCACAAATTGATTTCTCTCACTTCCCTGTCCTGCCTTCATGCCTTTCCTTTCACAGATGTTAATCCCAAACTGAATCCCAGACTCTGCCTCACTCTTTGCATTGTTCTGTGAATACCACATGTTCTCCCAGTGAACACGAATTCAGAAAAAATAGAAGGTAAAGTTTGAATTTTAATAATGATAGCAAGAAATTGGAATATAACATTATAGATTTAGTTATTTAGGACCTATTCAAATTTATAAACATTCTTTTCCTTTACAACTCTAACACCATTTAATCTTCTGCAAGGGATAGTGAATCTTCCAGACAATAACTTCTATTGAATTTTCTGGAATTGGAATAAGGTTTCTAATTAAATCAATAAATAAGCTAAGTTTATTTTTTATGATTTTCTTATCTGTGCATTTCACTTAAACTAAGTACCTATTGACCGAAGGTTATTTGCTTGCTTCTGCAAAAATATAATAATTAAATCATTCCTAATGAAGCCAAGAAAAGGTAAATATTCCATCAATAAGAAAGAATCAAACAAAATGAAATATAGATCAGCAGCATAGATTAGTCTAATATGATATAATTTAAAAAAAAAATTTGAGTATTAGAGAAATTTAAAGCAAAAATTCATTTTTCTAAGTTAACGAATTCATGAAGATGAGGATTATATAACGGCACTGGTCAGCCTGGAATGCTATAACAAAATACCATTAACTGGGTGGTGCTTTGACAATACATGTTTATTTCTCACATTTCTGGAAACTGGGAAGCCCATGGTCAAGAAGCCTTTTGATTTTTTTTTTATTATTATTAAATCATAGCTGTGTACATTAGTGCAGTCAAGGGGTACAATGTGCTGGTTTCATACACAATCTGAAATATTTTCATCAAACTGTTTAACATGGCCTTCACGGCTTTTTCTTAGTTATTGTATGAAGACATTTGTATTCTGCATTTAGTAAGTTTTGCCTGTACCCATTCTAAGCTGCACCGTAGGTGTTGTCCTGCCAATTTTTTAGTCAAAATCTTTGTCACTTCAGGCAGCCACCTTCTCTCTGTGTAGAGAAAGCAATCTCTTGATCTTCTTCTTTTCTAGAACTAGGTCCTATCTAGCCCTAAATATTTATGTTGTTTCAAACATTTTGTCCGTTTTAATGTCGTGTGTTTTTGTAGCTTCATATCTCAATAAATATTTATTCTACTGTGTCGTGGTATATACTGATCGATGGAGAATTTTGTACTCTATACATTGATGCTGTTCATTTTTTTCTACTTTTAATTTTTTTTATTCTTTTCACCCTATTACTATATGATGTCATTAAGCGATTTTCAGCCAATTTTTCTCTACGAATTCAAATTGAACCAAAGCGCTGCCAAAACAGCCCGAAAAATTAACCAGGCATTTGGCAATAATAGTGTTAATGAACGCACTGTTCGACGTTGGTTTGAGAAATTTCATTCCAGAAATTTTAGCCTCGAAGATGAGCCCCGAAGTGGTCGATCTAGAGTAATCCAGGACGAGGATTTGAGGACCCTGGTGGAGACTGACCCATCACCAACGGTTCGTGGGATGGTGGAAGAACTGGGTGTCAGCTCCCATGCAGTTTTTGATGGTTTAAAACATATTGGAAAGGTCAAAAAGCTTGAAAAGTGGGTGCCCCACGATTTAAACAATCGGCAGAAATTGTCACGTTTCGAGGTTTGTTCTTCATTGCTTTTGCGCAACCAAAACGATCCTTTTTTTGGATTGGATCATCACATGTGATGAAAAGCGGATTCTCTATGACAATAGGAAACATTCAGGACAGTGGTTGGACACCGATGAGCCACCCAGGCACTTCCCAAAGGCGAAACCCCACCAAAAAAAGATCATGGTTACTGTATGGTGGTCAGCGGCTGGTGTGATTCACTATAAC
>CAUYPK010160160.1:0-19621 GCA_963574355.1 Loris lydekkerianus | reverse complement strand
ATTATTATTATTATTAGTATTTTATTATTATTATAGATAAAAATATGCACCATAGATGTGGCCCAACCCATCACCCTCCCTCCACCCAAACCTCCCCCCTCCCTAGAGTAACAGCTTTGTAAGAAGGTATACAAAAAAGAATGGAGGGTCTGTGAGTTTGAGAAATATTGAATATTATATCCCTCTCCAGTAAATTTTTAAAAAATATATTAGCACATGGCAAGTTTGCAGACATCCAGCCGTAAAGAAACCTACTTGTACTGTTTAACTTAGGGCTTGGTTAACCCCACAGGCTTTGCTTTAAGGCCTCCTGCTCTATATCTCCCACAGATCTTTCCTGGGATGTTGTGTGTACCCACAGGCACATTAAAGGCAGACTTCAGCAGAGTTCATGAAATCAGTGTTTGTAGGGTGGAACAAACCTTGCATGCCCTTTTGTCCAATTTTCTAGCCAACTGACCAAACAAAGATTCTGCAGACTGGCCATGGAAGCTGGTTACCCAGCTTTCCTCCTGGTGGAAAGAGTAGTACTTTATATGTATAATAATAGTAAACATAAACCACAACCTGCTATTTCCTTCCTGTAAGTTGTCTTTTGAAGAAATCTGCCCACACCTTCTCCTGGAACAAATGTGAAAACATCTCTCACATCTCTTATTACCAAGAGGCTTCTCAGAACCTGAGTCATCAGATCCGAAGCTACTGTTGAGCCAAATTTTTCTCATCCTTTTAGGTGGATTAAAATAAAACTTTAAATGCATTTATTGATTGAATAATTATGCACATTTAATTTAGTCAGCACAAAATCATTTATCAAGTTCTACATTGATATTTTTATTTCATCAAATTTTATTGAATCCATCATAAGTCCCAGTGTAGTAACAGCCTAATGAAGTTCTGACCAGGTGCCCTATCACAGCTGGGGGTTCTGTTTCCCACAGTCACTCTCTTAGGTCATGTGTGTTTAGAGTGTGCACCTCTCTGGTCATGTGTGTTTGTCCTGGTGTTAAAATCAACATGAAATCAACATCATTTAATCATTAAATTGGTATCAAAAGTATTTTTGAAGATTATAACCCTTATCATCCATGTTAACTATAGACCACCTGATGAGTTTCTTCCTAGAATGGAAAAGAATAGCAATATCATAATAATCCTGTACTTCTACACAGCTGTGTGCCATACAGTTGTCCAAGTACTCTAAACAATTTAATTCACACAATTCTCAAAACAGCTCTAGCAGGAGATGAAATTGCTATCCCCATTTGAGATTTGAGATGAAATCTTGAGGTGTAGAGTATTTAAATAACTAGTCTAGATGACTCACATACAACCTCTGGTTGGAGACTGGATTTTAACTCAAACAGTCTTTTTCCAGAGCCCACACATCTGACAACTCTATTGTATTACTTGATTTGGTTGAATTAGTGCACATTAGGTCCTAGAAGGGCTCTAGCACAATTTATTTGGCTGTCAAATATTTAAGGAAATGAAGACTCACCTGTGAATGCAAAAAGTAGGGTGAATTCATGTAGGTAAATATTAGCATTAGAAAATTTATCTGATAAATGCAAACAACTTAGCAAAACCCAAGAGTGATGGTGTGGGGAGATGGGGTGTTTGTTTCCCACTTCACAAAACAAAGTGGCTAAGCTTGCATTTGTCTCAACAAGTAGTTTGTTTAGCTTCTCAGAGGAATAGCAGCAAATGTAAATAAAATCAATAACAGCAACTGAAAAATCTTAACAGGTAATATGTATCAGCTTTCCTCTGTGTGCCTCAGCTTGTCTGTTTTATTTCAAGGTACAGCATGTCTGATTTCTCATTTGGGCTTCTGTGCTATATTACATCTCAGCATTATGCACATCAAACATTTTGAAAGTCTGCCCCAAGAGGGAAGAACCACTTGCATTATACATTGCCTCACAAAGTGATGATAATATAGACCTACCTGCAGGATTGTTTTTGAAGAATTCCATCCAGGATAAAATAAATAAATAAAGTACAATTTAAAGAGTTCTATATGTTTGACAATTCAGAACAAAAAATACCATCTCTGTGAAAACTCACAGTGGATGAGTCGGATTCATACATTTTCTATTCAATATCCAGCATGGCCTTTTCTCCTGTTTTGCCTGTCAAACTGTGAGTGTTCTAGATCTAAGATGTATTGCAAAACTAGTTTTTATACCCATGCTGGTGACTAATAACCCTATTTATGGCCCAGCCATGGTGGAAGTAATTATTAGTATTCTCAGGCAGATTCTGTAAACTCATAACGATGTGTTTCATTGTTTGTGGTGTTAGCCTTGGGCTGTTAGACATAATTCTGTTTACGACTGTGAAATCAGGTTGTCCATCCAGAACATGAGGGATTATATATTCACTACATCTGCTGAATCAGCTGGGTTTGTGCAATGAATACCACATCCTCATTTGCAGAACTCATTGGGCTTCGGGGTGAATGTCTATAAGATTTGACTTGTAATGTTGACAGCTCAATTTATTTCGTTTTGTTTACCTAAATTTATTCCTTATGGTTTCTTTCGTCCATAGATTCTATTTTGGTTTACATGTTGAAATTTCTTTTTGTATTGGTAATGCTATGATATCTGTGTGAGAATCCTTCTTCATGTTGGATAGAGAAATCCAAACAGCCATTTTACCAATTAATTGAGAGTCTCGAGTAGCCCATGTTTTACAAAGGTGAATCAAAATGTGATTGTGATCCCTTGTGAAGATTTCTTCCTGCCACAATTGGCATTCTAGACCCTTTATGTTAGTGAATGCATTAGTTATGGTATTGTGTGGACTCAAGAACCTGATTCCTTCTATCTTTTGTCTCTGCTACATTTAACCATAGCTTTTAGATCTTCCTGAGTATCAATATCCATTGGGCAAATAGGCAAGAGAAATGTGGAGGTTCTTATGGGCCACATTTGAAAAGGATGTCCACCCCATCTGTTCATATCCCAATGGCCAGATGTCAGTCACATGATCCTACTTATATGCAAAGCATTCTGAATATTGTAGTCCCTGGCCTGGAGAGGCTGGTTCAGCAACAATTCTGTTCTCTAAAAGAGGTATAAATATCTAGGAAACAGCCATCTTTACACATTGTGTGGTTGGTTTTAGTTCCCTTTCTGAGCCTCAGCATTTATCATATTTAAGATGAAAAAAATCTTAACTATCTCACAGACTATTATTAATATTAGCTGGAATTGTGAACATTAAAAATCACGTGAGCTGCAAAATGCTATACAGATTTAAGGTATTTTATCCTTCCAATAGTAATTATAATGATTTATTAATTATTTTAGAGTAAAATCAATGTATTTATCTTACCCTAGCATATAAAGAGTACCTAGGAGCTAGGTCTTATAGTAAGTGTCTTTATTTTCATAATTGCCCTTTTTCTTCAGAATTTCTTTTATGTCTCACCAGGATGTGCCAACATAGCTCATGGGGTCAGGTCTAACAGATAAGAAGGAAGAGTTTAGGTAACCTGGGATGGTTGTCCACCCTACATACAAATCAGTTTTTATCATTCCATAGGCTAGTCTTTTATAACCATTGCATTAATTCAATGATAGAAGTTAACCAACCAGGGTTTGTGCCTGTGGCTCAAGGAGTAGGGTGCCGGCCCCATATACTGGAGGTGGTGGGTTCAAGCACAGCCCCAGCCAAAAACTGCAAAAAAAGAAAAAAAAGAAAAAAAGAAAGAAAAAGAAGAAGTTAACCAACCAAATATCTGAATTAAGCATCACACAACATTGTCTCAGCAATTTCTAGATAGAGAGACACCAATGTGCAAGGTATAAATGGCATGAGGTTGCTATACTATGAGAACAGGTGTAGGGAAGTAGTACACAGGTTAAAAAAATCAGGCTTTAAGATCAGGGAAAAAAAGGTGTGTGGGGGAAACTACTTTGAAACTGGTTCTATATTTACCAGTTGAATGTATCTTGATAAGTTATTTAACTGTCTGGTCCTCTGTTTCTCGTTTATTCAACAAAGAATTGGTGATAAACGTAAATGGTTTTTATTACAGTTGAATTTGATGATGCTTGTAAAGTGTTAGTGTGGGGATTTAGCTAATAACTACTCATGTGTCATACTTGTATGTCACAAAAATGCTACAGATCTCTAAAGTCCCACAGCAAAATAATAATAAGCTAAGACTAGAACTCATGACTATCTGCATTCAACTCTCATTCTCATCCTCACTGTATTTTCTGACCTTTCTGGGCTCAGCACTGTGCCTGGCCCATGGTAAAAACTCAATCAATCCCAACAATTACTGTTACTGTTCCTGTGTGCAGGTCAATTGCTGGGCGGTAGTGGGTATGTCATTCCCCGGTAATGCAGATGCTAGATATGACAGTTCCCCACAGTGCTGATGAGGCCTCCATAGTTCCACACCCTCTGAGAGTGTGGGTCCTCCACAATCTTCTCTTCATTGACAGCAACACTTAATGGGGAAAGGTCAAGCAACTGCCATGTTGCAAATAATGCCTGAAAGTTGCTGTACCTCACCTATACTGTGAGATCTCATCTTTCTATAAGAGTTTTGTATTCCTGATCGTGAAGTTTGAATTAGGAGAATTTCTTTCTTCAAAATTGTTTATGAGGAAGAACAAAACAGGAAAGGCAAGAATAAGAAACAAGGAACTGAAGACAGATGCTATGCAGATAAATGTTCAAGAAGTTTAAAGAAAAATGAAAACTATACCAAAATAATTCTTAAAAATAGAGCAAGGGGACAAAATACAAAGCCCAAAGTATAAAATACAATGTACATGTTATTAAGCTAGTGTTTCCAATCAATAAGGCACACAGATCAATTACTTGATGGACATTGCACAACTGTTCAAATGAAAACAAAGTTGGCTCTTTTCATCTTCCAACACTCAGCAAACACAATTCCAGATGGATTAAACCTTTAAGTGTATAAAGCCAAAGGAAGCAGAAAACACAGGTGATATCTCTTTGATCAGAGGGAGATAAAATGCTATTCTAAACAAAAAAAAGCAATGAAAAGAACTACAGAGGCATATTGTATATTTGGATATTTAACTGCTGAAAGAAATCTATGTGTGGAAAAAAAAAAAACATATTAAACAAAATTGAAAGACAAATGTTAACCATGTTAACTGGAGGAAAACATTTGCAATGTACCCTTCGTTACATTTTCATGATATTCCTTTGAGGCAGATAATATTACCTCCATTTACACATGATAAAATCTAGACCCAGACAGCTTTAAGTAAATTTGTAACTTTCCCATGGTCACTTGAATTTGAATCCTAGAAAACTGAACACCCTACCTCCCACATGGCCTTCCAGAGTAAGAAAGTAGCTCTAGAGAACTGGTATCGTCTTTTGTTTTTCTGTTTCTTTCCCCATAATAAACATTCATTTACTTTCAGAAGCTATGCAATCATGGTTGCTTAACGAGGAAAATATGTTCTGAGAAATGCATCATGAGGTGACAAACATCATGATGCAAACATCATGTTGGGTCCTCACACAAACTCAGATGGTATAGCCCACTCCACACTTAGGATGAATGGTGTAGTCTTTGCTCCTAGGCTATACACCTGTACAGCATGCTACTGTACTGAATAGTGTAGGAAAATGTAACACAATGGTAAAAATTTGTGTATCAAAACAAATCTAAGCATAGAAAAGGTACAGTAAAAATGTGGTATAAAAGATTTTTTAAAAATGGTGCACCTAGACAGAGCACTTACATGGAGATTGCAAGACTGGGAATTGCTCTGGGCAAGTCCATGAGCGTGAAGGCCTAGGACGATACTATACTCTCTGGTGGCTCTATAAACACTTGTACACTTAGGCTACACTAAGTATGTAAAAACATATTTTTCTTTCTTCCAAAATAAATGAGGTTTGGCTTGCTGAAACTATTTTTATTTATAAACCATTTTTGGAACTATTTGACTCTTGGAATAATACTAACCTTAAAACACAAATACATGGCACAGCTTTACAAAAATGTTTCCTTTATATCCTCGTTCTATAATATTTTACCTACTCAATCTATATTTAATTTTAAACTTTTTACTTAAAAAGACACAAGCGCCTAGGTATCACCCCAGGCCTACTCATGGTCAGGATCATCAAGGAATCCCTTGGTGGCCTGATACTGTGGACTAGGCATGTAATCATAGTACCCTGGGAGGTCAAGGTGGGAGGATCACTTGCGCTTGGAAGAGTGACACCCCCATTGCTACTAAAACTGGAAAAATTAGCCAGGTATTATGGTGGGCATCTGTAGTACTAGCTACTTGGGAGACTGAGGCAAGAGGATCACTTGAACCCAGGACATTGAGGTTGCTTTGAGTTAGGTTAATGCGGGGGCATTTTAGCCTGGGCAACAGAGTCAGACTCTGTCAAGAGAGAGAGAGAGAGAGAGAGAGAAAGAAAGAAAAAGAAAGGTAGGAAGGAAGGAAGGAAGGAAGGAAGGAAGGAAAAGAAAGAAAAAGAAATCACTTGCAAATAGGGATTTTTCAGTTCCATTATCTTATGGGGCCACTTTCTTATATGTCATCTGCTCTTGACCAAAATGTCCTTATATGGCACGTGATTATAATTTTTGAATTGCTGCTCCATTCTTTTCTAACTACAATTTTTTTAAAAAGTTCAATTTTTAATATAAAGAAACAAAATTATGATGTAAAATTAGTTAAAATTAAAAATAAAACTCCCTATGATCATAGACATGCCATTAGTGAGGCTTGTCTGTGGTAAGCCTCACTGTTTGCTGAGCACTGGTCCTCACACTTGGTCTGTCCTGGTTCTGGTCATACACAGGTGCCTAGAAAATTTCCTGTAGAACTTTGATGCACAGCAGCATCTTTTGCAACCCTTCCCTGCAGCAAGCAATTTCAGGACTCTGTACTGTGGCTTGGATCATTTTCTCTACCTAGAATGCCTATAGCCATCACAGATACCTAGAAAAGTATTTGTTTTTCAAGCCTTTAGCTAGCATTAGAATTTCTTTAGACTTACCTTATCTGGGTTTTTGGGGCACACTTATAAGTTTGACTCGATCAGTACAAAAACAACTCATGTAACCAAAACATTTGTACCCCTGTAATATTCTAAAATTTAAAAAATAATAAAATAAAATTTCCCTAGAGCAGTGATTTTCAATTGGTGTGCCACGACACATTGGTGTGAGTGAACGAATCTTAGGTGTGCCATGAAATTTTTTAAGGATCGTTATTAATTACATTATTTTCAAACCACATTCAAAGCACAGTAAGTATAATCTTTTGTTTGCTCTACTTTTTTTTTGTATTAACATAATTTAAGTGTACAATAGAAGTTTAACTATAGGTTCAAGTGTGCTGTGAGATAAAAAAAAAAAAAAAAAAAAAAAAAAGGTTAAAAAACACCGCTTAGAGTTAAGTGCTCACTCCTAGGGGAAAACAAAACAAAACAAAACAAAAAAACTTGGTACATTTATTAACATGCTACAGTATGTTTCAAATGTCACCGTACATAGAGGAGAAGGGAAATTGTAGGTAAATGAACCTTTATTTATAAAATATTCATTAAAAAATTACAAATAGGTGGTCAACACCTAGAGAATATTTTGTAAATGTTTTGTAGAATCTTGTAATGACATGAAATGATAAAAAATCTTAGAAGAAAGTGTCAGAGAAACTCTTGATGATGTTGGACCAGGGAAAGATTTTATGAAGAAGACTTCAGCAGCAATTGCAACAACAAAAATGAACAAATAGAACTTAATTAAGCTGAAAAGTTTCTTCATGGCTAAGGACACAAGTAAAACAAAAGACAATCTTCAGAATGGAAAAAGATATGTGCATGGTGCCAATCTGACAAAGGGTTAATAACTAGAGTGTACAGAAAAGTCTAATTAATCAACAACAACAAAAAAGAACTAACAGTCCCAGCTACCACTGGGCAAGAGATATGAACAAAACCTTCTCTGAGGAAGAAAGACCAATGCCTCACAAATAAAATACTTATTATCTCTGATCATAAAAATGAATATTTTATAAATAAACATACATTTAGCCACAATTTCCTATTTCCCTTATCGATGGTGGCTTTTGGGACACCTGGTAGCCTGCAATTTTATGTTTACTTGTCTGATTCCTCTATAAAGCTTATCTATTAAGCCTCTATTTACCTGCTAAGGGATGTTTGAGTTTCCTAAATGAAGCATTTCCTGAATGTAGTAGGCAGCCAGGAACACAGCAGGAGCTATTTAAATCTCATGTGAGCTGAAACAAACTCCATGGTGAAACCACAGCGCCATATTTATTATGCATTTGAGTTTATACTACACAGTCTATCTATCCTATGCCAAAGAACAGAAGGGGAAGCCCTGGCAAGCAGCATCCTACAGGGCTGTCTCATTTACCCTCATCGCCAACAGAGGCATTTCTCAGTTACCACTGTCCTGTGGAAAAAGCATCAGTCATTAGAATGAAAAGTTTAGGACAACCTTGGGAGTGATAAACTCAACCCCTCCTCTCTTCCTAGATCACTTTCCTCAATAAGGAAGTTCTAAGAAGGGTTTAGAAGCCACTGCTGGGTGTCAATTTTTAATCAGTTAAAATGCAGGTTAAAAAGAACATGAAATGTGGGTATCAAGGAATATCAAACCATGATGTGCAGAAGAGTCTGGGAGATGAGGCAGCTTGTGTACGGGTTTTAAGAGCTTGGAGAGTCCACTGTGTACCTCAAAGCTCCCTCCTGACTCACTGCCAAGAGGCTCTTCACAAGGACCCCTCAGTTCATCACATGAATCACAACTCCACAGCTCCCATCCTGGTTCTGTTGGTCTTCCTGAGCAGAGGAAGTGGACGAATAAAGGCATATAAGCTCTTTGGTGGAGTGAGAGGGTTAAAAACTCTTCTAGGAAGGATTTTCCCCCTTGGCTTTATATCTTCTTGTATTATCATCATTATAAACAACGACAACAAACTTTTTTGAGCATCCAACCTGTTCCAGATATTTTGCAAGGTGCCTGGGTACAAAGATGAACTGTCCTTGGGGAATTGACCACACTAGTCTATAGGGAACTCACAGTGTAATATGTTTGCTGGAAGTGCATATACACACACAGAAAGAAAAAATCCTTAGGAGAAATGCTTTTGAAAGAGAGACACAGAGACAGCACTGAAGTTTGAAGTAGCAGAAAGAATGGAGACACTGGAACCACAGGCAGCACGGACCAAGTTCTAGCTCTGTCCCTTAAGAAACAAAGTGATTAATCAGCTTCTATGATGGAGTAAGATAGACCTGGACTTATGTCCCTGGTGTTCTTACATCATCTGTTTTCTAATCTGAAAAAGGAAGGGAAAAATATTTATTTTATCATTGATTGATGTAAAAGAGTCTCCCCAGACAAATCATACTCACCCAGCACACTCCTGTGTTCACACAGGAGACTGTTCTCCAGACCTCAATCACCTGTGGGTAGAGATGAGGACTTACTAATATCTGTGCCAGCATTTCCAGCTGCATTGCTCCTACTTGAGGGCATAGAAGGCCCCCAACCTAGTACATGGAGTCTCTCCATTTACCCGTGGTATCTCATAGATGGATGCAGCCTGCTGGTTACACTGTAGCCAGAGCATCATTGCCCTATCACCATGGCTGGAGCTGCTGTTGAAATGCCCTCTGACCACACTCTCATGCCTTCTGGGCTACTGGAGCCAATGAAACAGCTTAGTCCTCTGCTTCACATTTTCCATGACTCTGTCACTTGTGTCCTATCCTTTGTTTTGCTTTGTTCAGTTGTCACCACTCTGCCACATCTGTGAGCTTTTCACTTGCATTGCTGTCGGCTGTGGCTGCTGCTGCAAGTCCAGGGGCCTCTACGTGGGTCTCTAGTATTGCAACTGCTACTGCTACTGTTGTTATTGCTATTAGCAGACTTTTAGACTGATGGGATTGAGTTGTGAATAAAGGCTAGTACTCCTATTGTTCATTCAAGCAACATGCACTGAGTGCCTATTGTGTGCTGAACATTACTTCAATTTATAGGGATACAATAGTGAGAAAAGCTGACTCAGTCCCTAACCTCATCCAGAAGTTTATGTGTGTAGTCTATAAATATCTCTCTTTTCCCGACTTTATGCCTGAAGATGAGAAAAACACAGCCTCCCTCGGTTGCACACTGGATTCTTTTTCGAGATCTCTGCATCATTCTTGTAATGTAAGCTGTGCTCTTCTAAACTGCCTCCTTCAACAGCATCCACTTGATCCCAGGGGGTAATACCGACTTTAAAATAACAAATGTATTGGCCCCAGCACCTACCAGCTATGGTACTCCAGGAATACTGTTTTTTTCTCAGGAACTGGAAGACAACAGATATCAGTAAAAGTTACCCCTAACTGTTGGAGCCACTTATTTCCAATTAGATCCTTTTACAAAAAAGCAATAATTCTATTATCATTCATTAATTCATTTCTCTGGGTGTCATGTATGTGATGATGGGAAAGACAAGGAATGGTTTTGCAAAGCGCCAAAAGAGTTGAGAAATGATAACTTCATTATTCCCTGTATCAGCGGTTCTCAGCCTGTGTGTCGCAACCCATAGGAACTGTATTAAAGGGCTGCGGCATTAGGAAGGTTGCCACTGCCCTATGTTTTGGTTATCAAAAGGGGGTGTTGTTAGGGGGTCTTCTTCTTGCTTTCCATTAATTTCTCTTCATCCTCCGCACCAATTGTCTCATCTGTAATGTAGGAAAAATAACCATGCTGCTGCCTCAAAGTATATTTTGAAGACTGACTTGGGCACCTTAAATCATGGAAGCTTATAGACAGTGGCGTGGTTAAGTGCTAATTGGCAATGACTTTAGCTTCAACCTTTCCTTTGAGTGACCTTAGGCAAATTATTCTCTGTGACTTGTTTTCTATAAAGTGAGGAAAATGATAACATACTTTAAAAGTTGTAATAATTACTTATACATCATGTCTTCCAAGTGTAATCCATAGTGCACAGTACCATATAGAGTTCATAGTGAACATAAGCTAGCTCCTAATTACCCCATGAATACTATTACATCTTATTTCATTATTCCCTTTACCTTAAAAACACTGCTTTCTTTGCTCTGTCTCCATCTTCTCTTTCATGTGATTCTTTATTCATTTCAGTGTAGGGAACAGCTGAAATGAGTATGCCACACACTTTGCAGGTGGTGTGTGTTTTCTAGTCTCCTTTCTTGGATCCATTTGTGTCATGGCAATGTAGGGCATCTGCAAGGAGTGGGTAGGGCCCCTCACTGAGAAACCAGTTCCAGAAGTGTCTGCATTCCCTGCTGGAGGCAACAGCAGGTGCCGTGTGTGGGGCAACAACACTCCTCCCCTAGAGGAGCTGTCTGTCTTCCCACATTCCCATCCTTTGAGCAGTAGTCAGCAGGATCATTGAATTTCCCCTCTTCGCTTGTCGTGTGGATTACCTAGTACTTACCTGTAGTGCGTTTCACAATACTCTGACATGTTCCTGAGTCATGCTTCACATGTGCTCTTGGCTTGCTGGCTCATGCTGTTTACTACCTCTCCAGTTTCCTGCTCAGACTTCCACATCCCTCTCTTTGCTTTATCAGGTCCCAATTTTCATGACACTGGTCACACCCACTAACTTATTTTGGATTAAACCCTATGGAATAATAGTTCATATATATCAATCTTCCTGATTGCTGAAAACTGACCATTCTCCACTGACTATTCCACATGATTCAAGCTAGTACGTATCTACCCACCCCACTAAACTCTTTGTTGCATAAGAAAAGGAGTAGGGAGAACATTTTTTACCTAATTCTGGCAACACATGGCACAGTTATTGGCACATATTGATACTTGATAAGTATGCATTGAGTAACTGGTAAAGAATAGGGAGTGCTTTATGTACTGTGAGGCCCTACTCAGCTCTAAGAAATTGCCACTGTAAACAAACTGAGCATATCACAGTATCTTTGCATTAAAAATATAACTTGTCTTTAGTGGTTGAATTGGTGGTGAACACAGGAAAGTCAGTGTACTTTGTACCATGGAAGTTAAAATAATTTCCTAAGCCCTTGGAGTAAGTCAGGGACGGCTTTAGGGATGAGCAAGTAACACTTTAGAGGGCAGCTGTTCCTTCGTCTACCCCTGCTGTCCGGCCATGGCGTGTTGTATAGATTGCTGCTCCTGCTGCTCCAAGTACATACTGTGCAGAAAGTATCCAGCCATTGTAATTATTGCTTTTCACATTGCATGGCTGGGTACTCGGATACTTTCTGGACAGCATGTGTGTGTGTGTGTGTGTGTGTGTGTGTGTGTGTGTGTGTGTGTGTTGCTTATAAGTAAATTGAAAATCGATGCAGTAGATTTCATGATGCCAGTGAAGGATATCAGGCAAACGAGTGTCCTCTTGGGGCTCGACATTGATGGGTGGTACTATGGCAGCAAGCATTGGTGATGGGATGGAGAGGTCTAGGCAGGAGGCTGAGAGGCAGGTAAGAGGATAGGAGTCCTGAGCTTAGGTCACGGAGGTGGGAGCTGAGAAGAGAAGATAGGTTAGATCACCAGCCAGGACACTTCATCTCATTGGAGGACAAGGGGAGTGAAAGAGGCCATTTGCCCTGATCCTCAGATAGAGGACACGTGTAGTTGTGTAGATAACAATGCCATTCTCTGAAACATGTGCTGCAACAACAGCTTTGGGGAGAAAGATAATGAATCCAATTGTGAGTCTACTCTAGGAGATGTGGCTATACAGGTCTGTAAATGCCCTTGGAAGGTGGGTATGTTAGACACTGTCTTTTGTTTTGTTTTCCTATTTGAATAATGTAGAAACTGAGGCTCTGGCGGTTTTCTTAAATGATCAGAATGGAAAAGAACAAGGGAGAGATAAGACTGGTCTTGAACCCAGGACTACTGCGTTCTTTAATATTTTAATTACTGGTCTACCTACTAGAACATCCTGTTGGAATGGATGGCTGCCAGCCCCCAGGCATACTTGGCCTCCTCAGGATTGGATGTACCCAGAAATTGATGAGTGAGCAGTACTTTTAAGATTTTAATTAATCATTAACCAGCTTGCCCTCAGAGCACTTTTTGGTCCTGCTTTGAATTTGTAGACAGATGGCAGGTGGTTATTTCCTCAGCCTTGTCATCTATTCACATGGCAGATGAAATATCACGCACAGACTTGGACAGGGCTCATCGTTCATAATAATTAGTCTTCTTTGATCATCTGTCCTTTGTCCCAAGTACAGTAGCAACATTTAATTGTGGGTGAAGTATGTTTCAAGAACGGCATCCAGAGGACCCTCTCCTCGCATCCTACCCCTCCTCTCTGGAAATGCCTGAGGCCCCCACTGACGTTGGGAAGCCATATTCTCAATTCTCCTTTTCAGTCGCTCTAGAGTAGTAGTAGGAGGCCTGGATTTAAAAAGCAATAACCTGAGCATGGACTATTTTCCTTGATCTTGTCAGGCATTGACATGACATGAATTAACATACTGACCATTGAGTGATGTTATGAGAATTTAGGGAGGAAAAGAGCTCACTGATATTAACTAAAAACCTATCCTGCACTTGATGATTTACTGATATGATCTCACTCCATCTTTAGAACACTCCAAGGCTAACAAAATGGGCAATATAATGCAGTTCCCATATGACAGAGACAAAAACAAAATCCTCCATCTCCCTGCATCCAGAGCCTATCCAGCTACGTTGGTTGCACTCCTTCTGTAGATGCCATTGTACCACCACGTGAACCATGAAAAGCATTGCTCTCGGAGGTGACACTGAGGGCAGCACTTACGGGATAATTGTTACAAATTAGCTTCCTGTTCCAACAATTAAAACAGATTATCAAATAGTGACTACAGCTGTAGAACATAGCTTTCTATCTTAACATTCTCTTACCCAAGCTTTAGGAATTTGATGAGGAAAGGGGTATTAGTCCCGTTTTATAGACCAAACTGATGCTTAGTGGGTGCCAGTGCCATTGAAGGTCAGCCTCTAGACATGTAAACTGATATGGTCTCTCTAAAATAAGTTCCAGGCAGAAGCAAAATTATGAACATTTAAGCTCAGGGAAAAAAAAAAAAATTATCTTACAGGCTGACATTCACCTCCAAGTCATACAGTTAGGGTTTGCTTCTTTCCACTTCTCAATTTTTTGACACCAAGTGATAATTATAGAGCCTGAGAGGCACCAGTACATTTGCAAGAGCTAATTGACTCAACGGAGGGAAGGCTGATTGTGCAGCGAAATCCAAACTACCAATTAAAAGAGAAGGGAAATGCACACACACTGTATCTGGGATATTTATATCATGGGGAACTAACAGAGCCAGCCTTCCTTGTCAGTGTGGAGAGAGGCTGCAAGTCAAAGGGTCTGGCCAGGGGGCAGTTAGCTCAAGGCCTGGGTCTGGCCAAGACCATCTCCCTGCCTGGGAAGCCCCCCACTCAGCAGCTTCCCAGCCTCTAATGAGTGTTTCGGAGGCTTTGCTTCTCTAGGCTAAAATGAGAAATCTTGGCAAAATGGAGAGATTAGATTCAATGCACAATGAGAGAGGAAATCAGGCAAATAGGACCTCCATCAATCAATTAATTGTCAGAGAAATTAAGCTCTGAGTGCACTAATAATACTAACTTTTGTTCAGTGCTTTGGAGTTTACAGAGTTTCTGGCCCCCTCAAGAGCAATAATTAAGAAGCAGGAATATTATCTTCAACTTCCAGAGGGTAAGTGCCTGTCCTGCCCTCACACACATCCTTGGGCGAGAGGCACCAGGACATGAATGAAGGACTCTGACTCCTGTTCACCTCCCCCAGAGGCTGCCCACACTGATGGGGCTGGACCAGTGGAGAGCAGCCTTTAGGGTGGTTGGTAGCTGATTCTCCCAGTAACTATTTTTAAAAATTCCATTTTACAGAAGAACCAACTCTAGAGTGACACACGGGAGTGGCTGCAAGGCTAACGATAATGGGGCTATTAACCGAATAATGGTGCTGGTACAAAGCTACAGCCATGCTGGGGTCTTAATTAGGCTCTGGCTGAAGCAGGGAAGGAGCATATTTGCAGGAGATTTCTAGTTGACTAATCTGGTGTCAAATTAAGAGTTTTCCCTCTAGGATGTCTCAAATTAGTCACCATATGATTAAAAAAAAATATGTCTAAGGCAGAGGTTTCAAGTGGGTCAATTTCTCAGGAGAAGAGAGGACTTTCTTCCCCAAAGCTGAGCTCCATGGAGTATTTTAGCACCAGGATTCCTTTGTTTTCCTTGAATACTAGTTTAACTTCAAAAGCCTGTCAGCTGGAAGTCCATTAGTTCTGTCCCACTAACACAGGATGAAAGCCGACTGTGTACCTGGGTTACCTGGGCTGAGTAGCAGTTAGCCGACCCAGCTGGTTTATTTCTGAGCAATTCTCCTATTGGCATAGCAGCTACATGATGCTGGGAAAGGAATCAGGATCACAGGTGAGCCTGACATCTGGTCCAGGTCCTGGGGGCTGAGCGGCTGGGGGCCCCAGGAAGAGGACAGGGTAGTGGGGAAAGCAGAGACATCACACAGATTGTGTGTCTCATGTGACCTCTGCTCTTGCCACTGGTTGTGAGGGTGGAGCCATTAGGGTAGTTCTGTTGAGCCCTTCTCAATGCCTTTAAAATGCATATACTCATTTCTACGTTGATGAGGAATCATAAAGATTGGATGAGGTAGGCGTGGCACTCATGGGACCGTGGTTACAGCGCCAGCCACACACACTGAGACTGGCAGGTTTGAACCCGGCCCGAGCCAGCTAAACAACAATGACAACCACAACAAAAAACAGCTGGGTGTTGTGGTGTGCGCTTGTAGTCCCAGCTACTTGGGAGGCTGAAGCAAGAGAATCACTTAAGCCTAAGAGTTTGAGGCTGCTGTGAGCTGTGACGCCTCAGCATTCTACCAAGGGTGACACAGTGAGACTCTGTCTCAAAAAAAAAAAAAAAAAAAAGGGACCACTTATTGCTTCGGCATCTATCCAGCTACTTTAAGGTTCTGACTCCATCTACTGAGGTGTGCCTTGTCTACACAGACTGATTTCCAAGCCCACAATTAGGTTGAGGTGCCAGCCTGCCTGGCTTCATTGGTCTTCTCACTCTACTCCTTAACACCCTCCTAGTCTTGCCCTGACTTTTACGCACTTGCGTACCTGGGTTACCTGGTCTCTGGCCTTTCTTTTTGATGGATAATCCCAACTCTCTCATCCCCTTCACCTTGTCTGCTCTAAACTCTGTTTCTCTTACTTGGTATAACAACTCTGATTGCCTTTGAAATAGCAACCTCCCCAGCTCAACCACAACTTTTCAGGATCGTGGACTCCAGAAACAGAACCCACTAGGCTTTCATCCCTGAAGAAATTATGCATCATAGGAGGCGTTTGGGTAAGGAGATAGGATTCCCAAAACAATGCACTGGCCCCTTTCCTTGACTTGTTTGATGGATTCTTTTGGAAAGAAATCAGTTTCAACATCACTTTCCATCAGAAGCTGACTCCTCTGATTTTGCAAGTAGGCACACAGGTGTTAAATGAAACAGGGAATTGCTAGAATAGGAAAGACTGGGCTTACCAATAGACCTGCTTATAAGAGGAAACAGGTAGGCATTTGGAGCCAGGAAACTGGAAGATGGGTAAACAAGTAGAATGCTACCTATAGAGCTCATGCACAGAGGTTATGAATAGTGCCCAGCAGGCAAGTGGGCTCACTGGACTCCAGACCAGAGGCCTGGGCTCTAGAAGCAGAGACACAGCATTAAAACCCAGGCCAATTCCCAAAAGTCAGATGGGCGTATGGTTCTGGGAAGAGGGTGAGTTGGTAGCAGAGTCCACATCCTCATGCTGGGAGGGCACAGAGGGAACATGGCCTAGCCTCAGGGCTGGGAGGAGGTGGCAATAGGGAAGGGGTAGGAGTGTGATGCTTGTCTCTACAATTCTGGGCTCTAACACCCTGACAAAGGGAAATAATGGCCACCCACCCTGAGGCAGACAAAGGCAGATGGATGGGGGCTTGGAGGGGGTGGGGAGTGGGGGTGGACTGGTCTGCAAAGAGCTTCAGGGATGTGCAAGCTGGCAAGTCCACTCATTGATTTTGTAGAAACTTCATAAACTGATTAAAATAAGAGACTGTTACTGCTTTTTTTTTAAACCTCCCTTTCATTCAAGAGGATCAACTGTGAAGGAATCCTATAGACATTAACACACTGTACTTTATCGATAAGTTTATTCTTTGTAGAACAGCTGGTGTTTTACGAGCTCACATCATACTGAATGTTAGTTATTTGAATATTTGCTAGTATTGGCAGAAATTATGAGATATTAATTTACATTTAAGCATTTTGTGTTGTCCTCATTCAAGAAAATAGCAGACTCTGGGGCATCCTGACCCACAAGATGCTTCTGTTCCTTAATTTATCTTCTACAAGTTGCCAAACTCATGGTAAAGATTCAAGAGGCAGAAGGACTGTGAAAGAAAAAAAGGTTAAAATTGGGGGATGTTTTCTTTTGTTCCAAAGGCAATTTGTAGTCCTTGGAAGGAGAGGAGGATTATGGATCCCACCCAGAAGGGACCTTGTGTCCCATCCCCTAGAAGCATCTGAGGAGGGTGATCCTCCTGCAGAGACAGGAGATTGACAGCACACCAAGGGCTCCCGATGCTGAGCTGCTTGGCCTGAAGGGAACGGGAGGACAGGGACAGCAGAACACTCACTGGTGTCCTGCAGGGACTGATGCTCCTGAATGAGGAGTCAGTACGTTCCTGCTACCAAAGAACTCTAGATCTCATACCACTCCAGGGCTTGGGGCCATATTGGAAAAAGGGACTCACACTCAATCATAAGCAAGTGTGATGTTCTTTCTTCCTTGGCAGAGGATATCTAGAGTTAAATTTAACTTAGGTATAGTGGCTCGTGCCTATAATCCAAACACTTTGGGAGGATGAGATAGGATGATTGCTTGACGCCAGAAGTTTGAGACCAGCCTGCGCAACAAGACCATGTCTCTATTGAAAATAAAAATGAAAATTAGTGGGACATGGTGGCAGACATCTGTAGTCTCAGCTTTTGGAGAGACTGAGGTGGGAGGACAGGACAGAGCAAGACCCATCTCAAGAAAAAAACAAAAACAAAAACCTTTATTTTAAGGAAATAAGTAATATGACCTTTATGCACACATGCATACGTGTTATGTGTGTGTGCGTGGGTGCACATCATGTGTTTTAAATGAAATGCCTTTTGCATAATAGCTCAGTGATCACATATCTCCCATGGAAAATGGAGAAGAACATTTGCCCAGCACCTGCTGTATGCTATTTTTGTTTCTAACATGTTACTAAGGCAATCACATTGAAACCTCGGAATAACCTATGAAATATTAGCATTTTATTTTTGTTGATGGAAAGATTGATTTAAATAATGGTTATGTGACCCTGCCACAGCCTATGTGGTTAGTACCAGAGCCAGGATTTGAACCCATGCTGTGTGACTCCAAGGCTCAGCCTCCCCCTACCACATCATGCTGGGTACGCAAGCAGGACAAGGTTACTAGATGTGGCACTGCTCCCCCCTTGCAAGGGAAGAGTGTATGGCCATGGCAAGAGGTTTAATAACCATGAACTGTGATGTAAAAGAATTCACTCAAATTTATAGAAGTATCGGATCTCTAGAGGAGACACGGCTGAGGGGCTGAATCTTGCAGAAGGCTGAGTTCAGATTTGAGAGACCCTCAGTGTGACCTAGACCTGTTGGATTTTATTTATCATTGTTCCTTTCTCTCCCACTCCTCTTTTTAAACTCAGCATTGAGGAAGGATTTCTGTAGATTCTTTGGTGTTATCCAGTGATACAAAAAGGCAGATTTCTGACAGATTTCTCCTAGGTAGACAATTACACAAGAAAGGTGCTGAATTACATCTCGGAATAGGAAAGCCTGCGTGTACTGCTGCTATAAGGGAAGAGCTCCCAGAGTATCAGCAGCAGTTTAGAACTATTGCATTGAATGGAATCTTCAGCATGGCTAAAAGAAACATATATTCTGATTCCCATTATTATGGTGAAACTACAGGGCTTGGGAAAGACTAGGGGAGTGCTGCGGAGAGGGAAGTGGAAGAGAGGAAGAAACAGGAGACAGGAGGAAGGGAGGCAAGGGAGAATCTATGCATCTGAGTCAGTGACGGGATGGTGGGAGGAAAAGCAGGCAACATTCCTGATTTCCTTCTGCAAAGGAGCAAGGTTACATATAGATGAGAAAGGCAAGTTACAGGTTAGCTAGGCCTTAGTTTCTTTGTGAAATGTATGCTCTTACCTGTGCCTCATCACATCCATTCTTTTTTTTTTTTTACCTGATTTTATTTATTTATTTATTTATTTATTCATAGCTGCCTACATTGATATGATCATGGGGCATCATACACTAGCTTCACAGACCATTTGACACATTTTCATCACAATAGTTAACATAGCCTTCCTGGCATTTTCCCGGTTACCGTGCCAAGACATTTACATTCCACATTTACTAAGTTTCACATATACCCTTGTAAGATGCCCCGCAGGTGTAATTCCACCAGTACCCCTCCCTCC
>CAUYPK010160157.1:0-34087 GCA_963574355.1 Loris lydekkerianus | reverse complement strand
TGGGAACACTGGACTGGTTCCTGTCCTTCTTGCTACAGCTGGAGGCCAGGCTCCGTGGGGCGGGAGGCTGGAGGTGTCTCCCTCACTCCTCCCAGCAATTAATAAACATGGAGAGAGACTTTGCTTAAAATGTGTCTTTGGACTTGGCACCAATAGCACAGTGGTCACTGCACCAGCCACATACACTGAAGGTGGTGGGTTCTAACTAACCAACAATGACAACTGCAACAAAAAATAGTTGGGTGTTGTGGCCAGCCCTGTAGTCCCAGTTACTTGGGAGGCTGAGGCAAGAGAATCGAGGTTGCTGTGAGCTGTGACGCCACATCACTCTACCGAGGGTCACTCTGTCTGGGAAAAAAAAAAAAAAAGCGTCTTTGGCCAGTGGGTCCAAAGCAGCCCCTGAGTCAGACCCAGGGCTGAGTGGAGTGGACTCTGTGTGTTGGAGCTGGTGGTCTCCAGGTTGGCTCCTGACGGTGGAGGGGGAGAGCACTGGCTCTCAAGCCCACATTTCTCAAGACCTCCTTCCACTCTCTTCTTCCAAGCTGCTTCTTACTCCCCAGCAGGTAGTGGCAGGTAGCCCAAGGCTCTACCTAACTCCTGACCACATGAGTCTCTATACAGGGAGAAAGTTCAGAGAGCCTAAAGTTTGTGGTCCTGTCCTCCCAGGCACAGGGTGGTAGTGCTGGACTGTTGCAGGCCTCCCACATCAGAGTTTGGAGCTGTGGCAATGGGTGGATTCCTCTCTGTCCATCCCCATTGCCCCTCAGCTCTGAGCCCCCTTTGTCCCCACTGACACCCTCCTGAACTATTGCCTGGTTTCTGCCTGGAGCTTGGCCATCTAAGTTCTCGTACACAGTAGGTGTGTGTTAGTATTGTTACTGGAATTTCTTTCTTTAGTAGGTCCTTAGACTTAGGATTCAAAGAATGAACCCAGGGACCACAGATTGGTGGTAAGATAGGATTTATTAGACAGAAAGAAATACAAAGTGAGTAAAAAAAAAAAAAAAAAAGCACCAGGGCTTCTGGACAGAAGAACTGAAAAGACCTAGAGCTTCTGGCAGAGGGAAAGACCCAAGTGGGAAGTCTTCATGTGGGTCCCTTGTCTAGGGGTATAAAGTCTTAAAAATTACATTTGGCCAGGACTTGCTGTTAGTGAGTGTTATTGACAGATGAATGAATGCAATCCCTCCAGCCCGGGACAAAAGTTAGGGTGTTCCCTTCATGAAATTGCCCTGGCCTAAGAAAACTGGGGTCCCTTGTGCAACCTTGAATGTTAGAACCCTGTATCAATTGTTCCTCTCTGAGTAGAAATTCTAACTGCTGTTAGGGAGAAAGGACAAAGACTCAGTCTAACTTGTTCCTGCTGAATTGGGCAAATGACATAAGGGAGCAATTAGGGTTTCTTTGAAGGCAGGGTGATCCAGGGGTCTGCAATAGAAATTGCAGACCCAAAGAAATTGGGTCTTGGACTGGAATCATCTTTACTATTTGTGGCCTGATGATGTCATCTCTGTAAGATACAAATCTGATTAGCATATTAAAAGGCAAGGGTAGAACGGTGAGATGAGGGAATTAATTACAGTGTCAGTGGTGTCAGGTTGGACATAACAAAGTCAGCGATGTCAAAAGAAAACTACATTAACATTTTCTTTGCTGGCTTCTAAATAATAACTCCAAATGTTCTTTAGGCTCACATGCATAGGTGGACTGTGGTTGATTGTCTTCATGGTCTGCTTCTATAGGAGGTGGTGAATTCTAGGATTTTACTTGTGAATGATGTATCCAGGAATCTATTTCCATAACTTTAACAGCTGTAAAAGAAGACAAGATTATAGGAAAGGGACCCACCCATCTTGGGGTTAGGGAAGGTGAGTTGGACACATGAGTTTTGATCATAACTAGATCTCCAGGAGGGAAAAGCTCTTTTAGTGTTGAATGTGAAAATGTAGTTGGGAAGTGCTTAAGGATTTGTTGAAATTTAGCTAAAGAAGTAATATGTTTTAGTAATTTTGAAGTTTCTTGATCTAATAATAAATCATAAGTTAAAAAGGGCCTTCCATATAATAACTTAAATGGGCTGTAATCCAGTTTCTGAGGTAAACTTCTTATTCTAAGGAGAACAATGGAAAGTAATTTAGTCCAAGGGAGAAGAGTCTCTTGACTTAGCTTCCATAACTATTCTTTAATTTTATCATTCATGTTTTTTACCTTCGCAGAGGATTGGGGCCTCCAAGAACAGCGTAGATGATATTTAATGCCCAGGGCTTTAAATATTCCCTGTGTAACAGCTTATTTGAAGGCAGGCCCATTATTACTTTGCAAACTGTGAGAGATTCCAAACTTGGTGATAATTTCATGTAATAAAGCCTTTAAAAATTCCTGGACCTTTTCTGTCCTTCAAGGGAATTCTTTAACCCAATTAGTAAAAATATCCACAAATACCAACAAATATGTATGCCATGTACTTTAGGAAGATGATTAAAATCTATTTGTCTATCTTCACCTGGATATTTTCCTTGTTTTTGTATACCTGGAAGGGATAGATGGTGATTTGAAGGATTGTTTCTCTGACATCTAAGTCCTTATTATCTGTTTTATGGTTTAAATACGTTTTTTCCATTAAAGGGAGTTTTAGCCATTTGATAGGTACTTGCAGTGCCAAAATGAAGACTGATGTAAAGTGTATTTTCCACTGACTTGCAGCAGGTAATAGCAAATGTTCACTTCTATTTTGTAGCCAGTCTGAAAGAAGTAGTGAATAGTCTCTGGATAAAGCCTATTCCTTTTTTGGGGGGTGGGGGGTGGGGATGTACTGAGGTGCATGATTCTCATGTGATCCCTCCCAAATGAGGAATGTCACAAGGGGAATTTTTCCTTTCTGTGCTGCCATTTTAGCCTCTTTATTGGCAAATTAGTTACCTTCAGAAATATCTAAAGTTTTTTGGTGTCCCTTGACACCAAAGGAATAACTGCTACTTCTTGCGGGGCATGAACAGCTTGTAATAACCTATTTTATGATGACATTTAATGGGGGAGCCATTTACATGGGGAGCATGTAAAATGAGGAAAGTATCAGTGTATATATTGATTCATTTGTCTCTCCCAATTTCTAAAGTGCAGGTTAAAGCTATTAGCTAATTGTGTACTGGTACCTGAAGGGAGAGACCCACTCTCAATTATAGCATGCTGAGTAACTACAGCAGAGCCTGCTTCATGAGTTTCTTGTTCTATGAAAGAACTTCCATCTGTATACAAAACCATGTCAGTATTAGGTAGGGGAGTTTCTTGTACGTCTTCTCTAGCTACATAGATCTGTGTTATAATTTGTTGGCAATCATGCCCTATTTTCTCATCAGATTCAGGGAAGAAAGTGGCAGTATTCAAAGTGGCACAGGTGCATATTGTAGTACCAGCTCTTCTAGTAATAAGGCTGGATATTTTAGAAGGCAGTTATCTGATAGCCAAAGATTGCCTTTTGAATTTAAAAGTGCAGTGGTGCCTGTGGCTCAGTGAGTTGGGTGCTCACCACATATACTGAGGGTGGTGGGTTCAAATCCAGCCCCAGCTGAACTCCAACAACAACAACAAAATAGCCAGGCATTGTGGTGCATGCCTGTAGTCCCAGCTACTCGGGAGGCTGAGGCAAGAGAATCGCCTAAGCCCAGGAGTTGGAGGTTGCTGTGAGCTGTGTGGCACTCTACTGAGGGTGAGCTGTGGCACTCTACTGAGGGTGACAAAGTGAGACCCTGTCTCTAAAAAAAAAAAAAGTGCAGTAAGGTTAAGAGAAGTACATAATTAGGTCTCTTCCCAAAGTTAGCTTAGTTGCCTCTGGGGTTAAGAGGGCTACAGCTGCTACAACTCTTAGACAGTGTGGCCATCCCTTGGCCACGTGTCAATTTCTTTACTAAGATAAGCTACAGGTTGTAAAACTGGTGTTAGATCAAGACTCCTAGGGCAATTCCAGTCTGTTGTGTAACATACAGATTAAATGTACAGCAAGAAGACTTAAAGCAAGGGCTTGTAAAAGATCATTTTTCAGCTATTGGAATGCCTTGTCTGCCTCCGGTTTGCGTTCTAAAGTGACCAGGCACTCTTTTTGAGCATTTTGGGTTGTTGTGGTTGTTTTTTTTTTTTTTTTGGAGACAGTCTCTCACTATTTTGCCCTTGGTAGAGTCCCATGGTGTCACAGCTCACAGCAACCTCCAACTCCTGGGCTTAAGCAATCCTACCTCACCCTCCCAAGTAGCTGGGACTACAGGTGCCCACCGCAACGCCCAGCTATTTTTTGTTGCAGTTGTCATTGTTGTTTAGCTGGCCCAGGCCGGGTTTGAGCCCATTAGCCTCAGTGTATGTGGTTGGCGCCGTAACCACTGTTCTATGGGCACTGAGCCATTTTTGAGCATTTTAAACTAAAGAATAGAGTGGTCTAGCTATTTCATTATATCCAGGAATCCATAGTCTGCAAAAGCCAGTAATTCCTAAGAAGGCTCGAAGCTGTCTGAGGGTTTGAGGTGTAGGGTGAGCCAATATTGATTCTATTCTTTGTCTAATGCTCTCTTCCCCTGTGAAGGTTGGAGACACAAAATAGTGCACTTCAGGACATAATTGGGCTTTAGCCTTAGAAACTTTGTACCCACAACCAGCTAGAAAGTTTAATAGAGCTTGAGTAGCTTTGTGGCATTCCTCTGCTTCTGGTGCTCACAAAAGAATGTCATCTACATATTGAATAAGAGTCACTATGGGTTATGAGAAATGACTCAAGTCTTGGGCTAAGACTTGTCCAAACAAGTGTGGGCTGTCCCTAAATCCCTAAGGTAACACAGTTCATGTAAGTTGGGTATTGAAGTCAGAGGAGTCTTCAAAAGCAAAAAAGTACTGGGAATTCTCATGAAGAGGGATGCATAAAAAGATATCTTTTAAGTCTTGGACTGTGAAATAGACAGCTTTTCAGGGATTTGAGATAATAAAGTATACAGATTAGGAACTATGGGATGGAGAGGAATGATTGCTTCATTTATAATGCAGAGGTCTTGTACTAGTCTCCAAGTCCTATTTGGCTTTGGCACTCCTAGAATAAGAGTGTTACATGGACTGTTGCAAGGTATTAATAATTTCTTTTTTTCTAAAATTAGAGACAGAGTCTTACTTTGTTGCCCTCGGTAGAGTGCTATGGCGTCACAGCTCACAGCAAACTCCAACTCCTGGGCTCAAGCGATTCTCCTGCCTCTGCCTCCCAAGTATCTGGGACTACAGGCACCTGCCACAATGCCTGCCTATTTTTCTGTTGTTGCAGTTTGGCTGGGTCCAGGTTCGAACCCTCCACCCTCAGTACATGGGGCCAGTGCCCTATTCAGTGAGCCACAAGTGCCACCCATATTAATAATTTCTGTTAGTTTAGATTTTGTATTATGGATATTAGCTCATTTTTAGCTTTTGCTTTTAGAGGATATTGTTTTTGATTGGGATAGATGGTGGGATTTTTTAAACTTAATTTGGACTTGTTGAGCAGATTTTGTCCTTCCCACCTGTTCCTTGGTAACCCATACTTTTGGGTTAATTTCTGTCTCCAATAGGGAAGGCACAGTATAAGTTCTAGTCCCATATTCATATAAATGGTTGTTTCCACTTTAGTTAGTATGTCTCTCTCCAAGCAGAATAGGACTTTCAGGCATGATTAGGAAGATGTGAGGGAATAGCCAGTCACCCCAATTGTAGCTTAAAAGCTGAGAGGAGAATTTGGTAACCAGCTTTCCAATCCCCGTATAGTTACAAATTTGGGGCATTGAAGATCAGGGTTAGAGAAAAGTACAGAAAAGGTTGCTCTAGTATCCAGAAGAAATTCTGTCTCCTGGCCGTATGAGGCAGACCCTGGGCTCTTGAGAGGTGATAACAGAAGCTGGAGCTGTAAGAAACTGCCCCAGGCATCCTCAGTTCAGTTTGGGTGCTGATGGGGTCACTGACCCAGGAGGCTTTTGCCTCTGGGGACAGGCTGCCCTCCAGTGGTCACTTTTGTAATCTGGACAGGGGCCTGGTGGCTTTTCCAGCAGGCTGTGCTGACTGTGGCAAACTCTCTTGATGTAGCCAGTCTGACCACATTGGAAGCATTTGTTCTTAGCTCCTCTGGCTTCCCTCTGCCTCTGAATGGTACCCATTTGTCAGAGCGCTAACACTAGAGATATCATTCTCTTTTTATCCCTTCTTTCTTTTTTCTCTTCTTCCTCCAGATCTCGATTATAAAAGACTACTGGTGGCTGTCTCAAGAAGGTTCTCCAGATTATGATCAGGGCCTAGAGCCAATTTCTGGAGTATTTTTTTTCTAATGTCTGGGCTATTTGAATGATAAACTTATCTCTTTTTTCTTTTGATAAGTTTATCTTTTAAAATAATTTGGTTGACCAGCACAGTGGTTATGGTGCTGGCCACATGCGCTGAACATGGTGGGTTTGAGCCCGGCCTGGGCCAGCTAAACAACAATGAGAACTGCAACAAAAAATAGCTGAGCATTGTGGCAGGTGCCTGAAGTCCCAGCTACTTGGGAGGCTGACGCAAGAGAATCACTTAAGCCTAATAGTTTGAGGTTGCTGTGAGTTGTGATGCCACAGGTCTCTACCAAGGGCAACTTAGTGAGAGTCTGTCTCAAAAAAAAATAAAAATAAATAAAATAAATAAATAAATAAATAAATATATAAAATAATTTGGCTCTCTAAGGAGTCAGGCATCAACTGGGTGTGTTTTCTTATCCCCTCCCTAAGCCACTCAAGAAAAGCTGAAGAACTTTCATTTTCCTACAGCTAAATAGAAGACAATGTAGAATATGCAAACCTTCCAGGATACATGTTAGAAAATATTTTCACCACCAGTCACCTTGTTTCTCCGTGTCCCGTTTGGGGTCCTCAAAGGGAACTGTCTGTCTTCCCATGGAGTATCTGTCCCTTTCCTCAGACATACTGCTATTATTAATAGTATTGGATATGAACGACAAATTACCCCCACTTTTTTAGCCTCATCCAAGACTTCATTTTTCTTTTTTTCTTTCTTTCTTTCTTTTTTTTTTTTTTTTCTTGAGACAGAATCTCAAACTGTTGCTCTGGGTAGAGTGCCATGGCATTGCAGCTCACAGTAACCTCCAACTCTTGGGTTCAAGTGATCCTCTCGCTTCCGTTTTCCTATTTTTAGTAGAGACAGGGCCTTGCTTTTGCTCAGGCTGGTCTCTAACTCATGAGCGCAAGCAATCCACCTGCCTCAGCCTCCCAGAGTGCTAGGATTACAGGTGTGAGCCCCCATGCCCAGCCAAAGACTTCATTTTTCTTATTCAAGTCAAAGTTTGATCTAATATTAGCTTTAATCTTTCCAAGAGGGGTCAAAGCTTTGTTCTAATCCTTGGAGAACATCTGTGTATTTATCTGGGTCATCACAAAATTTTCCTAAATCAAGCTTAATTTGTTTTAAATCTTCCAGAAAAAATAGAGTGAATACTTGCGCATTTCCCCTTTCACCACTCGCAGTCTCAACCAAGGGACACCATGAAGGATACAGTTGTTTTCTGGGGTCCCAATAAGACCAGAAGAAACTCTTGGAACAGACTTCTTCTTGGGGGTTCCTAAAGGCACAGAGGAAGGTTCTAGAGAAGCAGATGGCAGGTTTGAATTAGGTGGTGATAGTGTCTCTCTCAGGAATCCCTGGCCATTTGGGGAAGTTACTACAGCCAAGGGAGCTGGATCTATCTGACAGGTTTTACACAGTTGGAGGCTGTCTGAGAAAAAAAAAAAAAAAAAGCTTGCACATAGGTAATTCAGACCATTTACCTTCTTGTTTACCATAATTCAGAGTACTCTCTGGTGGTTATTGTTCACTATTGGTGAGTCGATACTAAGGCCAGGCCTGGGTACAGAAGAAAACCATACATTCTTTATCCATGTCTGGGGATCAAACATGTCCTGATGCTTCAGAGTATGGACCAGCAGGGCGTTATGGCAGCACAGGCCAAAAAAATCAGGTATCCAGGAGCCAGAGTAGTCCCACCTGATGAAAGTTCTCTTGGTGAGTGAACATGTTACCAGATGTTCTCTTAGAGAACGTTACCCATCTGTGGGAAAGAACAAACATCCAGCATCTTAATCAATCCCATCCTCTGTGTTTCTGAGTTGTCAAACCATCTTCTGACCAACCCAGGAAGCCTTACAGCCAAACAAAAGGAATCGTTTTCCTAATGCTTGTGGAAAAATCCCTGAGGAGAGTGACCTCTCCAGCCTCTGTGCTTGTCTGGATTTAGTTTAGCCATAATTACTAGCGTAGCACTTTGTATCCATGGGCTTTCCTGTGCTTATTACATTCCAGCAGCATAGCCTGAGAAATCAGGTATCCAGGAGCCCTGGTCCCACCTGATGCAAGTTCTGCCACTTTCAGCACTTGCCATTGAATATATACCTATCACTTAAGGTGAGGATGAGCCCTGACCTAGAGAAAACCACTGTGTGGTGTTTGCACATGTAACCCTTTATAATTTTTTACATGCTTTTTCTAAATTCCAAGTAACAAAAGAAAATAGGCTTTTTATCATGAGCAGGTCTTTTTTTTTTTTTTAGACAGAATCTCAAACTGTTGCCCTGGGTAGAGTGCCATGGCATCACAATTCACAGCAACCTCAAACTCGTGGGCCTAAGTGATTCTCTTGCCTCAGCCTCCTGAGTAGCTGGGACTACAGGTGCCTGCCACAACGCCCTGCTACTTTTTGGTTGTAGTTATCATTGTTGTTTGGCAGGCCCGGGCTGGATTCAAACCTGCCAGCTCTAGTGTATGTGGCTGGCGCCCTAGCTGCTGAGCTACGGGCACTGAGCCATGAGCAGGTTTCTCACCCTTCTTTCTTCCCCCAAAGTTAGTAAGGTAACAATAATTAAACTCAGTAAAAAATCGGTGTTGAGAGACACTTTAAAATTCCTGCATTAAAATTAGTTACAACTAGCCAAATCTTAGAGAAACCTGGAATGACTTTAAACTTTTCTATTTATACTAATAGACCAGAAAGAAAATCAAATACCCAGGGTCATTTTCTTTGCCTTTCTTCATATTTAAAGTTTTTCTTTCTTTTCTTTTTTCTTTTAAAGAAGAGACTGAACTGTAGCCTAGAGTTTAGGGCCCTTCTTGCCTTGCAGGAGTTGCCCTGGGCTTCCCATGCAGGCTCCAGGTCACCTAGAGAAGCCTTGTAGGGGAGTTATTTTGCTCTTTGTTTGCAGCCAACTTCTTGGCCTCTAACCAGTAACATGGTTCACCTTTTTTCTTTTTTCTCAAACACGCAAAAAGCCAATTGAATTTAATTTTGCAGTGAAAGGTAATGAAAGGGACCTTTTTGAAACACACAACATTTGAAAAACGCCAGAAAAAGCCAGTACAAATTTAACTAAATATATAAAGCGATCCCTTATCAACATTCAAAAGAAGCATACAAACTACAAGGAGAGAGAAAGCAGCAGGGGTTTGTAGAGATAAGTATAAGTTTGAGACCCAGTTAGCTGATAGTAAAAGAACTGGGAGAGCATGTTTTTCAGAAGGTCCTCCAGTGCCATAGGATCAGAACCATTGTTGGGGACTCCAGGACCTCTGTGTGCTAATTCTGTTTGCTCAGCTCTCAATCAGAGAAAAGGAGTGGAAACAGAAATGAGTTTGGAAGCTTTCTAACATTCCCTTCAGCTCTTTCTTTTGGAGCCAAGGGGAATTAAAAAGTTCATTCCTCAACAGCCTCTCCCCTGTGACCTGGAGGTTGGCAGCCTCACTAGGCACTTTTAGAAGCTAATGAGCATCTGAATTATTAGTCTCCATTATTATGATTATAGAGAAAAACAGGATAGACTTAAGTGGTCTTAAGTCTTACCACGGATCTTCAATCCTGGATGATTGCCCCAAAATATGTTACTGGAATTTCTTTCTTCAGAAGGTCCTTGGACTCAGGGATTTGAAGAATGAACCCACGGATCACAGAGCTTTCCCTGGCAGAGGGAAAGAACCAAGTGGGAAGTCTCCATGTGGGTCCCTTGTCTAGGGGTATAAAGTCTTAAGAATTACATTTGGCCAGGACTTGTTGTTAATGAGTGTTATTGACGAATGAATGCAGTCCCTCTAGCCTGTGCAAAAGGTTAGGGTGTTCCCTTCATGAAATTGCCCAGACCTAGGAAAACTGGGGTCCCTTGTGCAACCTTGCATGGGGGAACCCTGTATCAGTATTATCAAGTAATCCTTGATAAATTGTCCTGTTAAAGGAATTTTCCTACTGGTCTCATTTACTGCCATAGCAATATCTAGTACACAGTATTCCTGTATTTTTTTTTTTTTAACCATATAATGTGCAAGACGAAAAGTCCTGTATTTTTAATGTATGCAAGGTCTATAATAATATTACCTCTTTCAAGCCTGATGTTGTGTCCTCTCTCTCTCCTTTTCTATCTCCCTGTTTTGCTAGGGTTTTACTGATTTTAAAAATCTTTTCAAAGAACTAATTAACTTTTGGTTTTATTCATTTTCTTCCTATTATCTGTCTTATTTTGTGGTCTCTACTAGTATCATTACTCTCCTTGTTCTACTTACTTCCAATTTAATTTACTCTTTTTTCCAGTTTCTTCAGGTGGAAACTTAGATTACTGATTTTTGGGGGTGAACATCAGTAACAGCTTAATATTAGAGTTAAAGACAGGCTTATGCTGGGCTTAGTGGCTCAGCCCTGAAATCCCAGCCCTTAGGAAGGCTGAGGCAGGAGGATTGCTTAAGACTAGGAATTGGAGACCAGCCTGGACAACAAAGAGAGACTATTTCTAAAAAAAAAAATTAAAAAGTAAGCTCAATTTGGTGGTGTGTCCCTACAGGACTAACTCTTTGGGAAGCTGAAGTAGGATGATTTCTTGAGCACAGGAGTTAAAGGTTGCAGTGAAATATGATTATGCCATTGTACTCCAGCCTAAGAGACAGGGCAAGACCCTATCTCAAACAAACAAAACAAAACAAACAAACAAAAAAATCCACCAAAGAACAACAAAACTCCAGGCTTATATTACTTTTAATCAGAAAATTACTTATTTGTGGATGTAAAGGCCAAATATTGGCAACCTCATTTGTATTTTTGATCCCCCCTTTTTTGAGATAGGGCCCTGTCCTGTTTCCTGGGCTAGAGTGTAGCAGCTCATCACAAGTCATTGTAATGTCAGACTCCCGTCGTCAAGCTGTCCTCCTGTCTCAGCCTCCTGAGTAGCTGAGACTATAAGTATCACCATTTTTTTTAGGAATGGAGTCTCTCTATGTTACTCAGGTTGGTCTCAAATTTCTGACTTCAAGTGATCCTTCAATCAGCCTCTGAAAGTTCTAGTGATACCAGAATTTCGCTGTTTGGTAGGTCCTTGGTCTTGGGGATGGGAGGAATGAACCCACAGACCACAGATTAGCTGCAAGACAGGATTTTTATTAAAAGTTACAAAGGAATACAGAAGAAGTAAAAGGCACCAGAGCTGCTGGTGGGGGGGTGGGGGGAAGAACTAACTGGGGGTTTCTACACGGGCTCTTTTATCTAGGGGTATTAGGTCTTGAGAATTACACTTTGCCAGGACTTGGCAAATAGAAACACATTTTCATCCTTAATGAGTGTTATTGACAAATGAATGAATGCAGTCCCTCCAGCTCAGGGCAAAAGGTCAGGGTGTTCCCTTCATGAACTTGCCTAAGCCTAGGAAAACTGGGGTCCCCTGTCCAGCTTTGAATGGGGGGAGGAACCCTGTATTATTAGGATTAAAGTTGTTAGCCACCATGCCTGACCCATTTTTTACCTTTTCTAACCTACAAGGAAGTGATTTCCTATTCTTTTTTAAAATTTCCTATCTTTTACAAATCAACTTTAAAATCAAGATATAATTTACAAAGGACACCACTGCATGGGCTCCAAAGCCCAGGGTTGTGCTGACGGGAGGGACCTCGACCCCCTGGAGGAGCAGAGGATGGGAATAAAGGAAGATGGCCAGGAGCAGCTCCAGGGCCCAGAACTGCTCAGCTCTGGGTGTAGGAGAGGAAGGCCACAGGCCTGATGGCTGAGTTGGAGAGGGACCTGCCTCTCTCTGAGGAGCCTCCTGCTCAGAGGATGTCCATCTGACCCAGCAAGCACGGAGGCTATTATTCACGGACTATCCGGTCTAACCGCTTACCAATTGAGAACCATATACATATGTGAGTTTTTGACAAAAATTACAGCAGGAAAAACCCTTGATGCAGTTTGAAAGTGATGAACAAATTACACCCTTGGAATCAGCCCTCATGATCTGGGGTTCTATTGAAAAGAATCATGAAAAACTTCATGAAGAAATACAGAATTTAATTAAAATCTAGGCTATAGGGACAGCGCTTGTGGCTCAGTGGGCAGGGCGCTGGCCCCATATGTTGAGGGTGGTGGGTTCAAACCCAGCTCTGGCCAAACTGCAACAACAATAAAAAAAATAGCCAGGCATTGTGGCAGGTGCCTATAGTCTCAGCTACTTGGGAGGCTGAGGCAAGAGAATCGCCTAAGCCCAGGAGTTGGAGGTTGCTGTGAGTAGTGTGATGCCATGGCACTCTACTGAGGGTGATAAAGTGAAACTCTGTCTCTACAAAAAATTAAAAATAAAAAAATAAAATCTAGGCTATAGCTATTTTTATGGAAAATGGCAATTTTAAGGAAGCAGAAGAGTCTTTGAAAGAATATTTGGTGACCCAAATTCTAACACACCTTTAAAAAGGAAATTGCTTATGATAATCTCCCAGAAAGATATTCTATTACTTTTTCCTCAACACTTCAGCTTCAATATCATGAAGGAAAAAAGAAAGATTTACATGAATCCCATGCTAAATGAAAACTCATTAACCTTTTTTGTTTGTTTCTATCACCCTGGGTAGAGTTCCGCGGCGTCACAGCTCACAGCAACCTAAAACTCTTGGGTTCAAGCCATCCTCTTGCCTCAGCCTCCCAAATAGCTGGGACTACAGATGACCAAAACAGAGCCCAGCTAGTTTTTTCTACTTTTAGCAGAGATGGGTCTCGCTCTTGCTCAGGCTGGTCTTAAACTCCTGAGCTCAAGCGATCCACCCCCTTAAGCCTCCTAGAGTACAGAGTATTGGGATCATAGGCATGACCCCCTGCCCCAGCTGCCATCAACATATCTTTCTTTCTTTTTCTTTTTTTTCTGAGACAGATTCTCACTTTGTTGCCCTTGGGAGAGTGCCACAGCATCACAGCTCACAGTAACCTCAAAAACTTTGGTTTAAGCGATTCTCTTGCCTCAGCCTCCCAAGTAGCTAGGACTACAGGCACCCACCACAACATCCAGCTAGCCATCAACATTTCTAATGAAGGCAGCAGGAAAAGTAGTGGAAAGTAAAAGAACAAGTACAATAACTTCTGAAGATAAACCTGATGGTAATGATACTGAAATGGAAACTGAAGCTAATTTGGATACAGGAAAAAGTGTTAGTGAGTGTCTGTGGTAATCGAATCCTCAGAGGGTACACTATCCTTATTGAGGTCTCACAAGAAACCCTTCTCTTTTTTTTTTTTTGAGACAGTCTCACTTTATCACCCTTGATAGAGTGCTATGGTGTCACAGCTCACAGCAACCTCCAATTCCTGAGCTTAGGCGATTCTCTTGCCTCAGCTTCTCAAGGAGCTGGGACTACAGGCACCCACCACAATGCCTGGCTATTTTTTTTTTTGTTGTTGTTGTTGTTGTTATTGCAGTTTGGGTTGGGGCTGGGGTTGGGTTCAAACCCACCACCCTTGGTATATGGGGCTGGTGTCCTACCCACTGAGCCACAAGTGCCGCCCCCCCAAGAATCTCTTCTGATCTAAGTTGAAACAGAGGCTGGCAACAAGACCTTAATAAGAAAAAAGAAAGAGTGGAAACATAAAGAGAGAGCAGAAGAGCCACTGGAAGTGGGAAAATACACATTTCAAAAGAGTCAGGCAAAAACTCCCGAGAAACATCAATCTAGAAAAAAAAAAAACTGGCCTGGCTTTGGGCAGAAGACAAGAATTTGAGATCTGGAGTGAGGAAATATGGAGAGGGAAACTGGCCTAAAATACTAGTACTTCATAAATTCAACAATCACACAAGTGTCATATTAAAAAACAGGTGGAGGACTATGAAGAAACTAAAACTGATTTGCTCAGACAGTGAAGACTTAAAGTGTTTATAAAAGCTTGATAAAGGGACAGTTAAATATTTTGACCACTGCATTTTCTTTGAAACTTGTTGGTCATTAACATGCCTTAACATTTTTGTTTAATGTTGAGAGCGGGTGGGGTGGCTCACACCTGTAATCTTAGCACTCTGGGAGCCGAGCCCGGTGGATTGCCTGAGCTCATGAGTTGGAGACCAGCCTGAGCCAGAGCAAGACCTTGTTTCTAAAAATAGCCAGGAGTTGTGGTGGGTGCCTGTAGTCCCAGCTACTCAGGAGGCTGAGGCAAGAGAGGTTGCTGTGAGCTGTGACACCACTGAGACTGTCTCAAAAATACGGTATTTTTCTGTGACAATTTATATGAGGGTTTGTGGTATAAGAGCAAAATTATATGACATTATATTCTTTAAGAATATTGTAATTTTGATAAAATATAAATTTGTTGAACCCTGTCACATTCAATTATCCCTATCCCCAAATCCTCCTACAGTAAAAAAACAACAAAAGAAAACTGTTAAAACCTGATAAAGAATTTAGTGATTTCTAGGGATTATAATATGTGTACTTAACTCTTGAGTGTATTTAGAATATGTTATTACATAAAGTAGGATGTAGAAATCTTACCACTGTATATCTCTTTACTCCCTCCCTTTATGTTATACTGTATTAAAATACTTTGAGAACACCACCAGATAAAGCACCAGACTACTTTCAACAGTCACACATACTTTAAAGATAAAGTAGTTGCAATCTGTTATTATTTTTCATTCCCAAAGTTCCAGCTTTCCTTCTGGTATCATTTCCCTTCTACCAAAATGACTTCATTTAGCATTTCTTTGAAAGTAGACCTATTGTCAGTAGATTTATGCTTTAGTTTTGTTTCATTTGAGAATGCTTGTATTTTGCCTTTATTCTTAAAATTTATTTTCATTGTATATAAAATTTTGGGTTGACAGTTCTTCTTTTCTTTCTTTTTTTTTTTTTAACCACTTTAAAATGTTTCTTTGTCATATAGTATTCATGGTTTCTTTCTTTCTTTTTTTTTTTTTTTTAAAGACAGAGTCTCACTTTGTTCCCCTGGGTAGAGTGCCATGGTGTCACAGCTCACAGCAAACTCTTGGGCTCAAGTGATCCTCTTGCCTCAGCCTCCCTGGTATTCTGGGACTATAGGTGCCTGCCACAATGCCTGGTTATTTTTTAGAGATGGGGGTCTCACTCTTGTTCAGGCTGGTCTCAAACTCTTGAGCTCAAGCATCCACCCACCTTGGCCTCCTAGAGTGGTAGATTTCAGGCATGAGCCACAGTGTCTGGCCTGTGTTCTGGTTTCTAATGAGAAAATCACAGTCTTCTGTTTTGTTTCCTTAATGTAATGCATAGTTTTTCTGAAGCTGTTTTCAAGAATTTAAAATTTTAGTTTTCAGCAGTCTATGTTATGTCTGGGCATGGATTTCTTTGAGATTATGCTTTTTCAGGGTTTATTGTACTTTCTGTACCTATAAGTTTATATCTGTTGCCAAAGTTTGAGTTTTAGGTCATTATTTTTTCAATTATTAATATTTTTGCTGTCATCATAAAGAATGTGTTACTCCCCATTGGTAACTGTTATTGGATTGTTTCTTTTAGAAAATTATCATGACCCCATGTCCCTTATAATGCTTTTCTAACTTAATGTCCATTTTGCCTGAAATTCCTTTAATTCTATCAGCTTTCTTCAGCTTCATGCCTGCCTTGTGTATATTTTTCTATTCCTCTACCCACAACTTCCCATATCTTTGTCTTAGGCATGTCTCTTCTAAGGCTAGATTTAAGAGAAATGCAATCTGTTAGAACTTGTCTTTTTACCTGGTTTGTTGACTGTAGTTATTACAGTTGTGTTTGTTGAAACTGTTGACAGATTTTGGTGTCCTCTCAATCCCAGGGCTTCCAATTCCTGGTCTTGTGACTTTGGCCAGTCAGTTATATCCTCCACCCCTTTTCTCCATCTATAAAATAGGAGTGGTTGTCCTGCCCTTAGGGTGCTCTGTGAGGATTAAGATGATACATGTAAAATATATGGCAGACTGAACAGCACACATAGGCCCTCAATAATATAGATTTCATTTTTCTCCCTGCTCTGATCCACCTTTGGAGAGACATGGGCAGACACATATTCTATGATAAAATGGGTGGCAGAGATACTCAGAGCATGGGGGGTGGAACCCTGTCACAAAAATTGAGCAAGTGGGGAGCAAAGAGACATGTCAAGGACTGCTGCAAGTCAGAGCAAGTGGCCAGGGCCAGGGCCTGGGTCAGATACTGGACAATGTGGGTTTTATCACTGCTTTATAGATTAGGCCACTGAAGTCCAGGAAAGCCACTTAATCTCAGCTCCCCAAAACAGACCCAGGAAGGGAATGGGGCTCTATGGCTTGATTTCAGGCCCATGCCTTTCTGTTCTCTGCAGCCTCTTAGAAGCCTGTGTGATCATTTTGCTGGGAATGTCTGTCTCTCATCCCTGAGGTTTTCCCTAATAATGTCAACTTTATCTCAGTCTCTTAACCTTGGCCACACCATGTGTGGCAGCCTCTGGGTGTGTCTGAGACTCTCAGATGTTTCTACTGGCTTGGCACCCATAGCTCAAGTGAGTGGGGTGCCAGCCATATACACTGAGGGTGGGGTGGTTTGAGCCCGGCCCAGGCCTGCTAAACGACAACTGCAACAAAAAAAGGGCCAGGCATTATGCCAGGCACCTGTAGTCCCAGCTACTCGGGAGGCTAAGGCAAGAAAATTGCTTAGGCCCAAGAGTTTGAGGTTGCTGAGCTGTGATGCCACGGCACTCTACTGAGGGCGACATAATGAAACTCATCTCCAAAAGAAAAAAGGAAATGCTTCTACAAGGTCTCTGTCTCTCTGGGTCTCACCTTCATGTCATAAGCCTCTCTACTCAGTCTTTGTGTCTCTGCTTACTTGTAACATAGAGGGAATGAGTCTGAAAAACAGGTAGATATACACAGGGAGAGATGATGTCAGTGACCAGCACACAACATGGTAGGTTGTGGTGGACAGGGGGTACTTAAGGGAAGAGTCATATCTTGATGTGCTTGAATTGCTAGAAATAATGATTTAATAAGCTTAAAACCAATGTTCAATTGTTTATTATAAGTAGGTTAGGAATTGAATTAAGAAAATGATTGTAGATGATGGGCAAAAGAGAACAGCCACAGGAGAGAAGTGGATCAGAGAAACCCAAAATCTGTTGCAAAATGTGACAGCCTGAAAGCCTGGCTTTTCAGGCAGACTGTCATGTGGGAGCTTCACCACTTCCCCAGTGTGACTCTGCTCAAAGGTCACTGAGTGCTGAGAGGCAAGGCTGGCCCAGGTGGGGCTGCCCTCTCAGGGAGGAGTGTTTTGGGGAAGTTAGGGAAAGCAGAACACACTGGAGAAGGATGAGCATCTAAATCACATTAAGAGAGAAAAGTCTCTCAGGAAAGATAAGGAGAAAAATACTTCCTTTTTTCGGTCATCTGGGTATGGGCAGAAGTACCAGCTCATTTGAGGACAAGGGTTCCCAGGGGTTAATTGTACACTGTGATTTGTGTGCATGGTCTAATTGGGATCTGCTTTGACATCCTACTCCTGGATTGTGTTTCCTGTCCCATGCTCTTTTTGTGTTAAATAACTGGGGGCAGCGCTTGTGGCTCAGTGGGTAGGGCACTGGCCCTACATGTGGAGGGCGGCGGGTTCAGCCCCGGCCCCAGCCAAATTGCAACAACAACAAAAAATAGCCGGGTGTTGTGGCGGGTGCCTGTAGTCCCAGTTACTTGAGAGGCTGAGGGAAGAGAATTGCCTAAGCCCAGGAGTTGGAGGTTGCTGTGAGCAGTGTGATGTCACAGCACTCTACCGAGGATGATATAGAAAGACTGTCTCTACAAAAAAATAAAAATAAAAATAAAAAAGATCATAAATAACTTAGAGTACTAATAAGTAAACCAGTTTAATTAACATAGTTAAAGAAATAATTTGATTAGAAAATGAAAGCCCACCAAGAACCACGAGGTAAGAGTTTAACCTTCTTCCATTAGACTGATGATTAAAACAATAGTATGTGTAATAAAAATGGAGCTAGCTCAGAATGAGGGGCTGCTTTCCACCAGTCCTCAGACTTAAAGGTGGTCAGCCATGCAGACCTAGCTCTTTAAAAAAACTTTCTCTTTGTGTCTTAGCTTTTCATTTTCCCTCATCCTCTCATCTCCTCCAGTCACTGGGAGAGAACTTACAGTATAGTTTGGGGCTGTCCCCAACAGTAAGTCAAATGGTTCACACATTATGAACATCAGAGAAACAAAGGCACCCTAATAATAAGGAACAGAACCTATAACATATAGTTACAGACACAGACCCTGAAGGTAGCACAGGGGTGCAGAATTGTGAGATGAGGCCAGAATGTTGACAGACTGCTGGCAACCACTGAGTTCATAACACCAGGGGGCTGTAGGGCCCTAGAAAGGGAAGACTCAATAAAATAATGTTTTATTAAGGCCACTACATGCTAGGTTTATCTTGGCACTGGGCCCCAGAAAAATCAGCTTGTTCTTGCCCTGAAGGGCCCAATAGTTGGTGGGGAGACACCCATGTAAACATACTTGTATAAAGATAATGTGGGCTCGGCATCCATAGTTCAGTGGTTAGGGTGCTGGCCACATTTACCAAGGCAGGCAGGTTTGAACCTGGCCTGGGCCTGCTAAACGACAACTGCAACAAAAAAATAGTCGGGCGTTTTGGCGGGTGCCCGTAGTCACAGCTACTCAGGAGGCTAAGGCAAGAGAATCGCTTAAGCCCAAGAGTTTGAGGCTGCTGTGGGCTGTGATGCCATGCACTCTACCGAGGGCAACATAGTGAGACTCTGTCTCAAAAAAAGTTTTTTTTAGAAAGATGATGTGGGGTGGAGCATGATGACTGTCTCAGGGAAGGCACCAGCCTCATTCATTCAAGAGACATCAGTCAGGCCGTATTGAGTCTTCTATATGGTAGACACTGAGAGTAAGATAAGGTCCCTGCTCTCAGGAGCTCATAGTGTCCTTGGAAAATGTAGTCAATGAGCTCTGCAAGGAGTAAATAAGTAAAACAACATGGTAGAAGATGTAAGAGAGGTAACTATGAGATGCTCTGGAAGAAGAGAGGGCAAGATGAAGTCTGCTCCAGGAGGTTGAGGAGGCTCCTTTAGGGAGGCACATTTATTTATTATTATTATTTTTTAACTGGGGAAAGTATGAATGCAGTCCCCCACTACCGCAAATTATGCAGTTGAGTTTCCCACATTTGGGGAAATCACAGGGGTCAGCACATCCAGAGTGCAATGAATGAGCCTCACCCTGGGAAAACCACTTTCATGATCATGGTATCGGGGAGGCACATTTAAAACATCTTATTGTAAAGAGAAAAGGAAGGTTCTAGGCACAGACACAAAGGCACGTAGGTAGAAAAAACTATGGCTTCTTTAGAAACCACAGTGGCTCTGTGAGGCTATTGTATGGAAGGTGGGATAGTGAGGCTAGATGAGGCCAGGCCATGGACAATCATGACAACAGGTAAAGAAGTTTGGTTTATCCTGTAGGGCAGTACCTTAAAACCATTTTCACATCACTGCACACACAGAAAAAGGACAACATTCGTAGGCCCATACTGTGAGGATAATTGAAGAGGTTGCTTGGGGTGCAAAGCAACCTAAATCTTGGCATACTTATAGACATTCAGGAAGCTTTGTTATAGAAGGTGACCCAGATAATGCATTGGAGAGCTTTCCACCATCAGAGTGACACTATCAGATCTGGGTAATAGAAAGAGCCTCCAGGAGAATGAAGGTAGGAGGGGTCAGGAAGGAGACCCCTGCCATATTCCAGGCAAGAAGTAATAAGGGTTCACATAAGGTAACAATAGAGGGAAAGGAGATGAATTAAGAGATGAGCTTTAGGTTAAACCAAAAGGGCTGGTGACTGGTAGGATGTGGAAGGAGAGAGGGAGGGAGAAACAGATGTTGGGCAAGTGTCCAGCAGCACCACTGACTGTAAGACAGGGAAAACATGAGAGAGACAGAGGGTCTGGAAAGGGATTCATGGAAGAGGCAGCCTTGGAGTCAGGTACAAGACAAGGTGGGATAGAAACAGTAGGTGCCAAGACACAGAGCAGGCAGTTGTTCTTTCTGGGCTAAGCAGCATAGGAATGAGCAGGAAGAGCAGCCATGTGAGAACAAGGAGCTGGAGTCTGCCTGCCCAGAGCATCTGGGGACCACTGAGTTCTGAAAGATACCTGCCTTCACTTGCCCCAGGCCGAGAACCAATCCAAATCCTTAACTCAGCTGTCCTCTCTCTTGGACAGGCCTATATGGAAAATAGAGGACAGCAGGATCCTTCTGGAAGCTTCTCCAGCTGGCCTGAGTCCCTTTATGTTCACCTGGGCCTTGTCTGGGTGCTCATTGCAGAGTTGTTCCCCAGTCTTCCCTCAAGCACTGACCATTGTAGCAACTCATCAATCACCCACCCTGTTCTTGGCTGTTTCAGAACTCAGGGTTTCTCTTACGAAGTAAGCCTCTGAGAGGAGACTATAGCCCAAGGGCTATTTGCAATCACTGCAGTACCATGATGTGGATCCTCAGGTGAACCATGAGGGCTGAGCTGCGGCTGAAGGCCTTCCCACAGTTGCTGCACTTAAAGGGCTTCTCTCCTGTGTGGATCCTCTGGTGTTCAATGAGGGAGGAGCTCTGCGCAAAGGCCTTTGGACAAACCTTACACTGATACGGCTTCTCTCCGGAATGAATTCTCAGGTGTCGGATCAGAGCTGAGCAGTCACTGAAGGATCTCTCACATGTATCGCACTTGTAGGGTTTCTCCCCAGTGTGAATGCGCTGGTGCTGAGTCAAGTGGGTGCTCTGGCTGAAGGCCTTCCCGCACTCATCACACTCATAGGGCCGCTCCCCTGTGTGCACCCGCTGGTGCTGGGTAAGGTGGGTGCTGCGGCTGAAGGTTTTGCCACATTCCCCACATTTGTAGGGTTTCTCTCCAGTATGAATCCTCTGGTGCTGCGTCAGATGGGTGACCCGGCTGAAGGCCTTCCCACACTCCTTGCACTTATAGGGCTTTGCTCCTGTGTGCACCACCGAGTGCTGGGCAAGGTGAGTGCTCCGGCTGAAGGCCTTCCCACACTCATTGCAGGCATAAGGCGTCTTCCGAGAGTGGCTCTTCTGGTGTGCCTCGAGGGCCGAGGCACTCTGGAATGTTTTCCTACATTTGCCACACTTGGAGGACTTCCTGCCCAAGTCTGTGGCTGGAGGCTCTGTCCCATAACCATACAGCAGATCAAACTTTTCTCCTGGAGGAGTCTTCTCTTGGGAGCTGAAGTTTGGCCAGGCATTGGAACTGTTCCTGGAGGCACCAGATTCACCACCAGGCTGGTCTGTAGGGGCATCCTTGTAATGCCCTGAAACTTTCCTAACATCCATCTCTTGGGCAATAGATGTTGTGCAGGTCTCCCCTGAGGGTCCTGCCTGCATCTCTGAGCTGCCTTCATGTTCCCCCATGAGGATTTCACTAACCATGCATGATGGCTCTGACTCTTCTGAATTGCTCTCCTTGCAGTTTGCCTCTGAAGGCTCACCTCCTGGCTTCCATCCTGAAATAGTCCAAACCACAGAGTCACAACTCCTGCCTCACCACACCTCCTTTACTCAGTGGAGGGCCCTGGCTATGCTTTAAAGGAGCGATGGGACCCGTCTCTAACATCTGGCCCTATTTCCAGAGGAGAGTTTCTGTTTGGTGCCACGGAAGACACCACATAAAACTCCACCATGTACCAAGCAATTACATTATAAAATAAATAAAATAAAATAAAACCAAACTACATCATGGGTTCTCATTTTTCTGCCCCCTACCCCCACCTAAACTCTGCATTCTTCAAGGTTCCTGATTCTGGCTCGAGTGTCAGAAATAAAACCTTGATGTGCAACTGATCTGAAAGGCAGTTGAGAAGGAGAGTTTACTTTTGTCAGGTGCCCCGTGGGTGGGACCTGATCTCTCTGAGGTCAAGGCTCTGTCCCTCATATTCAGAGCCTTGCCTCTGAGCCTGGATGGACCCACAGATGCTCTGTGAATACTGGTTGAAAGAGGGAATCAATCTGGATGCCCCTGATTACTACATTTTCTGCAAGTAGAACCCCCTACTTAGAAAGCTGCTATTGAGCGTGAGAGGTAATGCACCTATCTGGCCTCCTGAACCCCCATAAGGCCTGGCCCCAGCCTTTAAAAGTGCTGTGAGGGCAGAGCATGGTTAAGGGGTGCCAGGAGATTAGATAGAGGTCTCCCTGCATCGATGGGTGCAAAGGTAATCTGGCAACAGCTACTGGATGGCTTCCAGGGAGGGGGCAGAGAGACAGGTGGTACTCAAGTCCACAGTGGGCTCAGCAACACAAAAACCTGCTAGGCTCTGAGTGCAGTGGGTAAATTCCATTGCTTCATTTTAGCTTCAATCCTCTCTCAGAGAGAGAAGACGTTGAGTGATGGGTACATGACCACATTGTCAGCCAGGGAGGCTGAGTGATAGGCAAGCCCACAGCTAAACTGTGGCCAAGCCAGGAATCCAGTTCCCCCTTTCTTCCTCTACTCCAGAAGCATCATAGCACCTCGCCTGTGCTCCCACCCCCCACTGTGCCTGGATTGTGGCTCTGAACAAAAAGACCCCAACAGCTGTAGTTTCCATGTGTCCAATCTGTGCCAGGCACCACTGCAGGTGCTACATGGGTACTGCCTTGTTTAAATCTGTTAACAACACCAAGGTGGGCATTTTGATTACAATCCCCATTCTATCCACAAATAAACTGAGGCACAAGAGAGTCACATGGCCAGGAGGAGGCAAAGATCTACTAAGTCTTTTTTTTTTTTGTAGACTCTGTCTCACTTTGTCGGCCTTGGTAGAGTGCTATGGTGTTACAGCTCACAGCAACCTCCAGCTCTTGGGCTTAGCAATTCTCTTGCCTCAGCCTCCTGAGTAGCTGGGATTACAGACACCCGCCAGAACGCCTGGCTTTTTTTTGTTTTTGTTGCAGTTCGGCCAGAGCTGGGTTCGAACCTGCCACCCTCAGTATATGGGGCTGGTGCCCTACTCACTGAACCACAGGCACTGCCCAGATCTACTAAGTCTTGATGGTTTAGCTGAGTCCAAGCTCCATGCTCCCCCTTGCTCACTGCACACCTCCTCACTGGTGCCTGGCATGCCTCCCCACACCATGTGTTACCAACAAGCCAGGCCAAGCTCTTCTAAGAAGAGCCTCACTCTCAGCTGTGGACTGTCCCATGGATGGGTCACCCCACCAAACTCCCTGGCCTCGGATGTTTGTGTAGGTCTACCTGAGTGACTGTGTCCACCCCAGCCTGGGGCAGGTTCACTCTCCTAAATCCTGCACAGGGTGGGCCCAGAAAGGGCACACAGGAAGACCTAGTGTCTGTCTCTCCCAACCCCAGGCATACAGCACCAACATCTGTACCAGCGACCAGGTTTTCCTCTGGGAAACTGTCCCTTGCACAGTGTCAGTCTCTGGGATTTGGTTGGTCAAAGACAAACAGGAGAGACCAAATGATTCAGTGGGGCTCAGACCAGAGACCTCTTACTGTTATTCCCCTGGGCCTTCTACATTGGTAAGACATAAGCCTGGGGTGCTGGACCATCTTTGTTCCCATTGGGGAGAGAATCTAAAACAAGAATAAAGCTAACATGGGAAAAAGCACCTGAGAAAGAGAATGAGAGAGAAAGAGTCTTGATGCCACCAACAGATCTTCTAGATATAGACACATCAGAAGCCTTGTTACTCTCCTTTTCTTCAGCCAGTTTGAACTGGATTTTAGGTCAACCAAAACAGACCCTGTCTAGCACAGTGACCAACTCCAAACCAAAGCCCTGTGCTCCTGCATCCCAGTGAACACCTGCCCATTGCACTCCTTTACCTCTCTGGTCCAGCACCTGAGTCAGACCCTCCACCAGCACAGCAGCCTCCTCTCCACTCCTGGGGCCCTGCAACTGCACCCAGGCCTGCATCTTGGGGGGCAGCGCATCCAGGAACTGCTCCAACACCAGAAGCTCCAGGATCTGCTCCTTCGAGTGCACGTCGGGCTGTAACCACTGGCGACACAGCTCTCGAAGCTGGGTCAAGGCCTCATATGGGCTGGATGCCTCCTCATAACAGAAGTGCCGGAAACGCAGGCGTACAGCCTCAGAGTGAGCAGTGTAGACATGGCTAGATTCCTGGCCCCGGTAGAGCCTAGCCTCTTCCTCCTCCTCCTCTTCTACCTTCACTTGGAGGTATCTGTCCTTTTCCCAGAGCCCTGAGCTCAGGAAGCACTTGGGGATGGCCATCGGCAGCAGCACTCAGTGAGACATGGGAGGGCTGGAGCCTTGGAACCGGATCTGCAGCAATGTCAGAGCTTCATCATCATGTGGAACCCAGGTCCCTGTCTCATGCCTGCAGAGAAGGACAAACATAGGCTTGAGGCCTGTGAGATGTGAGTCACTCTCACAGAGACACAGACAAGGGTAATAATCAGGAAGCTCCCACTCATTGCTGAGCACTGATCTAAATGTTTACACATAATACTTCCGTTAAAACTTACAAGAGTGCTGGGCATGGTGGCTCACACCTGTAATCCTAGCACTCTGGGAGGCTGAGGCAGGTGGACTGCCTGAGCTCATGGGTTTGAGACCAGCCTGAACAAGAACAAGTCCCTGTCTCTAAAAATAGCTGGGTGTTGTGGTGGGCACCTGTAGTCCTAGCTACTCAGGAGGCTGGGGCAAGAGAATTGCTTGAGCCCAGGAGTTTGAGGTTGTTGTGAGCTGTGATGCCACGATACTCTACCAAGGGCAACAAAGTGAGACTCTGTCTAAAAAAAAAAAAAAAAAAAAAAAACTTACAACAAACTCAGGAAGTGGGAACTTTCTTTCCATTTTACAGAAACGTAGACAGGGAAAAGATTTTCCCAAAGTCTCCCAGCTAGTGAATGATTATTGGGGAGCTGACCTGCAAACCCAGGCAAAGCCATGGCCAGCCTGTTTAAGTATGCTCTTCCCTCACAGAGCCAAGTCTCACTCCCTATCTCACACACATTCCCCAGGTAGCTACATGGTCATCCCCTCACTTTATTTGCTTATATTTTGTACTGAGATGGATACTTACATAATTGACTTTCCTATTTTCTTTTTCTTTTTTATTTCTTCATATTTTGAGGCAGAATCTCACTCTAGCCTAGGGCTAGAGTATGTGAACCTTCCTCAGCCTCCTCAGCCCACCTCCAACATGTTGACCTCTCATCAGGTAGAAATCCCCTATCCATAGCTGCTTAACCAACTGAGAAGAATAGTTCTCTCCTTTATCACTTCTAGCTTATACCAGGCCTGATAATGGTACAGACCTCAGAAAGTGTCTGTGAGGTTACCTAAGGCAATTCGTGATAAGCATCTAGTAAATGTATGATTCCATGGCCCCCTGTCACACTTAAGCTCACAATGGGGGACATATCCATAAACCCAGCTGGTGATCTCTGGTCACCCAATTTCAGCTTCAGGCATGGCAAAGCACAAATTCTCTGTCAAATGCTCGGTAAAGTTTCTGTGTATTATTCAAATTTCAGTCCCTCTGACTATCTCAGTCAATCACATTTAACATATACACAACTCCCACACAGTCAGCCACACTTCAAAATATACCCAGGCACACAAAATAAAATATCTACAATCAGTCACATAAACACAGGCCTCATAGTACTTCATCACATGGTATCATTGTATCACAGTCATTCATCATCTCTTATTTACCATATTCAACCAGATACAGAAGACACTAGTCACACCTGTAATCAATCACACATAATCACTCACCTCTTATAACACAACCCATGTACAAAATCTCAAATGACAGCCTTCTTTATCAGTCTCCATGGGTTAGCCAGACACACATCAGATGATCCAAATCTGTCAGTCAATCTCACATTCTCAACCTGCCAGTCAGATACACACACCACACAGAAGCACAACCTATCAGACACAACTGGTCAGTCTGACCATACCCCCCGCCGGTCAGTCCACACCGCCCCCCACCCCCCGCCGGTCCTTCCCCCCGCACACACATACACCCCTCCCCGCGGCTCCGTCCCACACACGCCTCGGCGATCTGTTCACACGCGGTTTGCCGACCCTCACGTACTCCGCGTGTCTGTCCAGCGCTCACAGTCCATCCGTCGGTCCCGCACATCTTGCTCCGGCCGTCCAGGCGTTGGCGGCTTCGGGGCCTACGGCGTTCACCTCTGGCCGCGACCAGGACCGAGATCTCGCAAACCAACCCCAGCAGTGAGGCTGGCGGACCCTTCTGGAGGCGCCTGTAGTGACCTGTCCGCCCGCGCACGCCCACCCGGACCACGACTCCCGGCATGTCTCGCGCCGCAGCCGCAAGTAGCTCACCCAAATAATTCCCAGAAGGCTCAGCGCCGAGGCCCCTTACGCCGCCGGGGCACGACGGAAGTTGTAGTACAGAGGACGTGCGGACCGTGAGCTCCAGGCCCAGCTTGTATGCAGCAGAGGTGGAGATGAGTGGAAGCTGCCGGCTGTGGGGTGTGCGGGAAGCAGGGCTGTGCATGGTGCTTGGAGGTGCATGCTGAGGGTGCCCGTGTGAGAGATGTGAGTGCCGTGTGAGGGGGTGAGGGTGTCCGTGTGAATGAGGTGGGTTTCTGTATGAGGGGGGGGCGTTTTAGACTGTGCTAGGATTAGGGATGAGTGATGTTTGAGCCGTGAGGGGTGTCAGGGTGCAGGGCGTGAGTGCCAGTGTGAGGTGTGTGAGTGCTTGTATGAGGGGGTGTGTGATGTGTGTAGCTTGACCATTCCTGTGAAGGAACAAACTCAGGTCCACTGAAGGCTGATGCTGTCACAACCCTTCTCCAGGTTCTTCCCACCTTGCTGTGAGGATACTCTCTCGATTTCTAGAAGCTGATTGGGCAGCCAGCAAAGAGCTACAGAGGCTGTGCAGCAGAGCTGAAAGTGTGGCCAGCTCTGTCCACACTGTGTACTGCCTTGGAGAGGCAAAGGCTGCCTCTCAGCCTTTCATGAGGGTGGCATTGCTGAGTGTTCTTCTGAACAGGCACCCCCTTGAGATGGTCTTGTCCCTGCAAAACAAAGTTGGCTCTTGTTGCTGTAAACTGCTTCTCTTCCTCTTGGGTGTAGAAGTTGTGGCCCTCAGCTGGGTACTAAGGCCTCCTGGATCTGCAGCTGTGACATCCTTCAGATGAGTAAATCAGTCAGATGCCCAAAGCCTCTGTAGTCCAACAGTCAAAGCAGAAGTTTATAGGCTGTCAACTTTGGCCCCCCAAAATACAGGATGTAGGAAAGGAGGGATCAATCCGCAGAGCATGTAGGATTTTTAGGGCAGCAAAAATATTCTGCATGATGCTATCATTATACATTTGTCCAAAACCACAGGATGAAGAACACCAAGAGTGAAACCTAATACATACTATGCAATGTAGTTGAGGATGCTGTGTCCATATGGGGTCATTGGCCATAACAAGCACACCCTCTGCTGGGGATGTAGATAGTGGAGGAGGCTAGGACTCTGTTCAAAAAGGATGCATAGGACTCTGCACTTTCTGCTCTATTTTGCTGTGCTCAAAACTGCTCAAAAAATAGATTTGACTTTAAAAAATAGAGGATACCAAATGAAACCAGAATATCTGATAAAGAAGAAATAATATAAAATACACTGATGCTAAAGAAAATTATTTATCTGAAATTCAGATGCCACCAGGCATTGTGTATTTAATCTGGCCTTTCTACCTAGACGATCCTACTTTGCAATGAAATCATGGATAATGGGTAAAAGCTGGTAAATCAGCTGCCACCGTTTGTTACAAAAATAGTGAAAATTAATGAGATGTCACATTCATTGGAAAAATTACAACAGAAAACATTTTTATACCTATATGGAAGAAAACAGTAGGCACAATGAAACAAGAAGCAAGAATCCATGGGAAGGAAAGATAACTGTTTATTCAGAGATCCTGGGGTGATGAATATCTACAGAACTCTGTTTCCTGGTGATGAATATCTATAGAACTCTATTGTGTGCCAGATATCTATAAGTAATACTCTATGTGTCTCATGTCATTTTGTAACATGGCTCATGACTCCTCAGTCACCTTGTTCTTGAGGCCAAAGCCTGATATGATTATGGAATCAGCGGGAGGTTGTCTTCGAGTGTATACCCAGGTGGCGTTTGAAAGTGCCCAGCTGACGGAAGGTGGCTTTGCACTCTGGACATTCAAAGGGTCTCAGTCCCAAGTGAATGCGATGGTGAACGTTGAGGTTCCCCTTGTGGCTGAAACTTTTCTTGCAGAATTTGCAAGAGTATGGTCTCTCTTTTGTGTGGATCCTCTCATGACCATACAAGGTGGACTGGTGGGTGAACCTCTTGTCGCAGATGTCACACTTGTAGGGCTTCTCACCTGTGTGAATTCGCTGGTGAACTCGGAGGTCTGAAGGCTGCAGGAAGCCCTTCCCACAGGAGCATGTGAAAGGCCTCTCTCCCGAATGTGTCCTCTGGTGGATGAGGAGCTGAGACTCATAAGGAAATTTCTTATTACACTCCCCACATTCAAAGCCTTCTCGACCAGGAACATGAGCAATGGGCTCCCCAGTACCTGGTGAGGGAGCTGAATCCCACCCATCCTGTCCTGGGGGTTCCCTGCTATCCAGATGGGGGACTTCCCTTTGAGGCCCTCCTTGGAAAGTAGAGGTGCTATTCATCTTTCTTCTTTTGGAACGTCTCAGACTCAGAGAATGTCCTCCATTCCCACTCTGAGTGGACACTTCTATCTCTGAAACTCTGAGGGGAGGAGTGACGGCATCCACAGTTTTCAGACAGCTTCCTTGTTGGGGCTCCTTCCCATCGTTTGCCCTCACAGAATCTGTTGGAGAAACAAATTCCACACCCAGTGTTTCTTTGTTGTTTTTGAGACAAAGTCTTACTTTATCACCTTTGGTAAAGTACTGTGACATCATAGCTCACAGCAACCTCAAACTCTTGGGCTCAAAGCAATTCTCTTGCCTGAGCCTCCCTAGTAGCTAGGACTATATGTGCCAGCCACAACACCTGGCTGTTTTTTAAAGACAGGCTCTGGCTCTTGCTCAGGTTGGTCTTGAACTTCTGAGCTCAAGCAATCCACCCACCTTGGCCTCCAAGAGTGTTAGGATTATAGACATGAGCCACCATACCCTCCACACACGATGTTTAATGAAGAGCATTTTGAAAAAAATAAATATGTAAATAAAAAATAATGTGGAACACTTCAGTGATACCAAACTCATTTTCAACAAAACACTAAGGTTTGCTGAGAAGTTCCTGCCAACCTCACAGCCTGAGAGTGGCCTGGTGGACCTCTGGCCAAGGGCTAATAGGGGAGCTTTGGCAATGGAAATGATTTTCCCAGGGGTTGATGAGGGGTTGCCCCCCTTGGGGCCAAGTCTTCAACTCACCAGGACCTTGGGGATGCTGAGGCTCTTGAGATTTAATTGCTGTTTCCTCTTTCCTGTCTTCTTCCAGATCCTTCTCCAGTGTCTGCCTGGGTCTCACACTCTCCAGGTCATCTTGTCCAGAAAGTGTCTCTGGCAGAAGTAAGTCTTCTCCCTGACAATGGGTAACCAGAGGGAATCATTGCCACAGCCACACTGGGTGGATGTGGACATCCCTGTCTCCTGACCTGATGTACCAACTTGTCTAATCACACACCTCTGTGGATGTGTACACACTTCCCTGGGGGCCACCCATCACCCCAAATGAACATCTCCCCCCTCATTTCTGAGTCTATTCCCAGTCTGTGCTTACTGGACCTCTAAACTATGTTCCATGCCTTACAGTTTTTACACTTTTACTTCTTTGAGCAAAAGTCTCCCAGTCATTCCAACTTTTCCCTGCTCCTGACACTAGAAGCAGCAAGGCCTGTCAGCCTTGGCCCTGTTGACATGTGGGCTGGATCTGTCCTCCTGAGGCCTCCCCTGCCCTGTAGACTGTGCCACCCCATCCCTGGCCTCTCCCCACCTGATGGTATTAACACCCAATCCTACCCCACTGAGAGAGATGGTAAAAATATCTCCAGACATTGCCAAGTGTTTCCTGGGAAGCAAAACCAGCCCAGTTGGGAACCAGCCCTTGAATTGAGGAGCAGATAATTTTTGGGAAATGCGTCAGTTATTTATTTCATGCAATGTTTCTGTGGGACTGGTGGTGGGGAATCAGCAGCATTAGTTCGTCCAGCTGTGGCTCCCTGTCCTGGCCCCCACTCAGAGACCACTTCTGTCCCCACCCTAAATGCTAAAAAGTGCCACAGGAGGTACAAACATGGAGGTGGCCTCATTGTCTCTAAGAGCTCAGAAGAGTTCAAGGATAGAGCACAACCATGATCAGTAGGTCCAATCCCCCCTCTGCCTGTCTCCTGGGGACATCAGCAATACTCAGTTTCTCCTGGGCCTCCTCCTCCTGTGTCCTTTCTAGTCCTCCTACCCCTTTGGGCCCCATTACCCCCACATACACACCAATCATAAAGGTCCAACTCACCCATTTCTTGGGTCTCATATTGTTTCTCAAATATGTCTCCAGACCTCCTCCTCACCCTCCTCATAGACCATGGCCTCATATTCACCTGCCCCCATGATGGTGCCCTCATCCCTGGCAGAGGCCCAAAATTCTGAACAAACCAGGCTTACCTCTACATGTGTGTGGTTCATGGAGGATTTGTGCTTGCTGGACAAGTCCACCACGTCATTCCTGCCACTGGCTTCAGCATCGGCCATCTCAGCATCTGACTCCGGCACCAGAAATTCCTGTCCTTGGCAGGTGACTATGGACTGTAGAGAGAAACACAGCCAGACACCTGAGGGCATGAGTGTGGCTCTCTCAGGCCCTGCATTTCTCCCACATGACACTCGGAGCTTCCCTGTCATTACTCGTATCAAGTCTGACCTCTTTGATGCAGAATATCTCTGTGGCTATAGCACCCCTGTCTGAGCTGTATCTTCTCTAAACCTACACCTGCCTTATGCCTGAAACGTTACAGAAGCTGCACTGATATGCTGTGCTAGGGGTGAAACAGTCCCCAAACCCAATGGTAAAAGCCCAAGTCAGTCTGCCTGTGGCATTTTTCCAGCTGCCATCAGGACCTGGAGATGCAGTCTTGAATCCACAATATTACCATTTACCTGCCTCCCATGAGGGCATCTGCAGCCACCTTCAATCCCTCTCTGGCCTAACTCCCTAAATTAGATCAAGAATATTTCCCAATCATTTCTTTGGTGTTGGCCTCACACATTTGAGAGGCCTCTGTGCATCCCCCAGACCAGGGTGTCTCAGTCTCAGCATAAGGGATACTGAGGCTGGACAATTCCTTATCCAGGTGGGTTGTCCTGAGCATGGTAGAATGGTCAGCAAGTGTCTCCTCTGCTCCCCCTTGTAACAACCCAAATATGTCTCCAGATCAAAGTGTAGCAACCTCTCCTCTAATTAGAGCCCCTGACCTAGAACAATCCTGTGTCCTTTCCAGTCCTCCTACCCCTTTGGGCCCCATCACCCCCACATACACACCAATCATAAAGGTCCAACTCACCCATTTCTTGGGTCTCATATTGTTTCTCAGCACATCCTCCAGGTCTCTGCAACTCCTCACACCATTTTCCTTGACCAAGGCCTGGAGTTGTGGGGAGGTAGATATTAGGAATTGCTCCAACACCAGCTGGTCAAGAATCTGCTCGGTGGTGTGGTGGTCAGGCCTCAGCCACAGCTGGCACAGCCAGGTGAGTTTCTGCAGGTCCTCGATGGGGTCAACTCCCTCTGAGCAGGTGAAACTTCTGAACTTCAGGTGCCAAGTTTCAGCATCACAGTCGATATTTTCCAGCTGAGTTCCTTGGGGTGCCACCAACTGTGGTGGCTCGGACCCAGGGTTGTTGCAGGGTTTTCCCTGACCAGGTGAGAAAGTCCCATCTGTGGCCATCTTTCCTGGAGAATCTCCCAGTTGGTCTCTTCCCTGAAGCCGATGCCCGAGACTCTTCTAAACAGGTCTACTTGGGTTTTCCTCAGTTAGAATTTCCCTGTTTGTTCAGAACACTGAGGGAAATGGGAAGGAGCCAGGTTAGTTTACCTCTTTACTCAAGCTGAGCAAACATCAGCACTATTTAGTTCCAAAAGTTTCTCATCACCCTGTAGGGAACCTCAGGGCCTTTGGACAGTCACACCCCACCTTCACCTCCCTCACCTCCAGGCAACCATTGATCTGATTTCTGTCTGAATGGATTTACCTATTTCTAATCTCATTCCAGAACATGGATTTAAAGTCTAAAGCTCTTTTAAATTTTGAAGAAATTTTCACAGAGAGACCTATAAACTAGTAAGGAGGAATACAGTCCATTAGAAAAATAGGTCAGGATATGAACAGGCTGTTCACACACACATGCTTGTGCACATGTGGCTGGTGAACTTAGAAAAGGATGCTCTCTCTGCTGATGAGGGCAGGGAAATGGGCCTTCCTAGATAGTGAAAAAAATCAACATACTTGATGATGTGTAAATTTGAAAGTTGGGAAAAACTAACTTAAAATATAAATTTTGAAGAAATGGGAAATTTAGGAAGTTTTTTTTTTCTTTTTCTCCATGTCCTCAACCAGCTTCAATAGGCAAGAGTCACTATCCAGACACACACTAAAATCCAAGTGCACTGACTGTGAGAGGGCAGCCCTGCCTACCTAGCCAAGGTGAGCAGAGGGGAGAGTTGGCAGCAGGGTCTTGGGAAAGGGTACTGGAAAGCCTGGAATCCTGGAAAACCTGGAGCCCTGAGCCTCCAAGAAGGGGGAAGGCATCTGAAAGGGGAAAGAGTGGCTCAGCACCCGTAGCACAGTGATTACAGTGCCAGCCACATACACTGAGGCCGGCGGATTCAAACCCAGCCCAGGCCTGCTAAACAACTATGACAACTGCAACAAAAAAATAGCTGGGCTCCTGTGGTGGGCTCCTGTAGTTCCAGGGACTTGAGAGAATGAGGCAAGAGAATCACCTAAGCCCAAGAGTTGGAGGTTGCTGTGAACTGTGACGCTATGGCACTCTACCGAGGGCAACATAGTAAGACTCTGTCTAAAAAAAGAGGGGGGCGGGGAGAATTTCGGCCAGAGACACCATCTTCCAGTAATTCACCAAAATGAAAAATACAAAGGGAAAGAGGAGAGGCACCCCAATACATGTTCTCTAGACCTTTTAGAAAACATGGAATTGTTTCTTTGGCCACATATATGAGAATCTACAAGAAAGGTGATATTGTAGACATCAAGGGAATGGGTACTGTTCAAAAAGGCGTGCCACACAAATGTCACCATGGCAAACCTGGAAGAGTCTACAATGTCACCAAGCATGCTGTTGGCATTGTTGTAAACAAACAAATTAAGGGCAAGATCCTTGCGAAGAGGATTAATGCTCTCCTCGTATTGAGCATATTAAGCACTCTAAGAGCCGAGATAGCTTCCTGAAACGTGTGAAGGAAAATGATCAGAAAAAGAAGGAAGCCAAAGAGAAAGGGACCTGGGTTCAACTGAAGCGCCAGCCTGCGCCACCCAGAGAAGCCCACTTTGTGAGAACTAATGGAAAGGAGCCTGAGCTCCTGGAACCCATTCCCTATGAATTCGTGGCATAATAAGCATATAACATAGCACACAGGAGTACCAGTGGACCCATGTTTTTAGGTGCAAGAACCTATTTATTCCCCCTGAGCTCATGGCATAAAAGGTGTACAGCACAGCACACAGGATAACCAATAGACCCCAAGTAACAGTGATACAAGGTGCTGGAACCTATTTCCCATGAATTCAAAAGTCAA
>CAUYPK010160155.1:0-11625 GCA_963574355.1 Loris lydekkerianus | reverse complement strand
GTGTTTTACAGAACATTTGAAAGGGAATGCTGGGGTAGCATGGTGTGTTTGTAAGCAAATCTCTAGCAGGAGAGAGACAGAATTTTTTTCCTTTTGAAAGTTTTTTAAAAATTGCTTCATGGGTCTTTTTTTTTTTTTTTCCTTAGTATGTGTGCATTGTTACAGTGTATAGTGGATGCCTTTGGATTCTATAAATGATTTGTTTGTTGTCAGAGACCATGTACTGTTTTTATTTTTAATAAATGTATGTTCCCTTTCCTTGTTCTAGACTTCCCTTGCTCTTCATTAGTCTTATTTCCTTTGTTCTTTAATCATGTTCCTGAAGTTCTGAAACATTTGTCAACAACACTACATTTTTCAAGCTTCAGGTATTTTACACCTGTACTGTAAATAGTGGGTAAGAGTTGAGGCTATACTTCAAACACAATTCATCAGTACTTCAAGCAAACCACGAGTTAACTGTCATATGCCCTCTAAGGTTTAAGATCCACCATCAATCACATTTTTCAGAGCTATCACATTTGATTGCATTAAATTGCCACCAGCCTACTGTGTGAAACATTTACTTTTCAAAAATGTATGTATGTGTCGAACTCATGGAGTGGACTCTTAGAAGGATTTGAAATGAACTGCAAACTGCAGAATTTGTGGGTGGACAGTAGTAGTAGTAATAATAAAAGAAACCAATCAAAATTCTAATTGGAATATGACTCCTACAGGTTTTTGTAAAACCATAAGCCCATGTTACTTGTTTTAATAGTTTTGTATCCTCTTCTCTAAGGTAACATAATGATGCTGGTGTAAAGTTGCTATTCATTTCAAGAAACATTTCTTGTGTGGTATATTTGTATAAGATGCTTATCCAGCAGAGAAAATGGTCTTATTTTCAGATGACTTTAGGCAGTTCTTGTTTGTTTGTTTTTCAATAAATTTTAAACAGATCAGGAGTAATAAAATTTTCCTGTTGCCCTTTTCCTAAATGGTTTAAATAAAGAAAAAATAAAATTCTTTATCACCCCAGAGAATGAATACCCTTTAGGAAACCACTTTCTGATAATAGTGGATAATATTGTTCTTTGTAGCATAAAGATTTAAAGTACTAGAACTTTCCAGAATTATAGAACGACGGAAATAATGATTTCACAAGTTATAGAATGAAAACTATGTAGTGAAGTCTGCCATTTGACTAAACTTACTGCCTTTTTAGTTTTGACTATCTTTTTATGTTGCAAAAGAAAATTTTAGAACTATTCCTTTGTTCACTTAGTTGCAGATCTCAGAGCTTTATGTTTCCAGTGAAAATGTACTGAAAAGTCTCTTTTTATTTTAATCCAGCCATTCTCAATATTAGTGTTGTATATAAGTCTATAACATTGTTCCAAAGAAAAATTTTTAGTTGGATTTTCCATAAAAGTTCTTGAACCATAAGCCTCAATTAAACCAGTATTCCCGAAAACATCTTCCAGGGTATAAATTATTTGCTAGGACAATAAAAGGTCTTTATCTCATAACTGATAAGTTTGTCCATTTGCCATAATTGCCCGACTGGATTTCATCTACTGGTAATACAGAACTGTCTAGGGAGAGTATGCCTGGAATAAGAGTATATCTGGAATGTGCAATAAATGAGATTTAACAGGCAATTAGATAATTGTATCAGCTGTTTATTTTGGCACCTATTCTCAGCATTCAGTAAAGGGTTATCCCTGACTTTATTTTACAAAGGGTTGTAAGTATACCGAAGTAATAATTTAGTATATTGAAAAATCTGACCTGTTACTTAGCTTTATTCTGACCAGTAAATGTAGATTTTATTATCCATTATAACCCATGCCTACATTTTTAAGACTCATCCTTACTAAAACAACTTGGAAATTTGTGGCATTGACGGAATATCCCGCTTTGTTCCTTATTGTCCAATTGTGTAGAAGCTTAAGGTATATACTAATTCTATTGGTGCTTGGAAGGATCAGAAAGAAGAGGCAGCCACTCACTGGCGGCAGGACCTATGACTCCCGCTGCAAAAGTGCCACTGCAGCAGTGGCCATGGAGGCTCCCTGGGCTCCAGGGACTGGACTTGGTATGGGCAGACAGTCCAGCCTAGCACACAGGTTTGAGTGCCCAGGAGGTGCTGGTGGCCTTACTCAGATGTGGTGATTTACAAGATTAAAATTAATTTGGTTGTTGATGGTTCTGAAGAAATACGGTTTTTTTATTTGAGGTATGCCATTTTAAAAACACATTGGAGTTTTATGTTTGAAGATAAAGGGAATCTTTGGGAAAGTCTGTATTTTATATAACAGAGATGTGTACTTCCAGCTGAATTCCCCAAAAGCCTGTACAATGTGGTAGTCATTGGTGGAAGCCTTCACACCCAGTCATCTTGAACAATGGCAAATGGACCCTACCACCAAGAAATCAAGATGGCAGCCCATTAAGGGGTTTTGAGAAAAATGGATTAACACAAGAGTCTTGTGGTAACAGACAAACAAAACAGGGCTCTTTAAGACATAAGTTTCTTACCCAACACAGATGGACAGTGGATTTGATTTCCTAGACTTTTTTGTGTCATTAAAGCAAGTACATTTTTGATACTTGTAGAAAAAAGATGGCACATCATCATGGATAATGGTTTGTATGCCTGGAAATTTTTGCATCTTAATGACGTTGTGGAATATTAACTTTAATAAAATCTGTAACACTTTAAAAAATATAGCCACCACCTGAACTTCAGCTTGCTATCTATCTAAAAAGGTGTATGGACCCCTCCCATTTTTAAAGGGTAATCCCTTTTACTGATTTTCCTAGCTAAAATTACATAGCCATCTTTCTAAGTATGGCATTTAAATTTGAACTTGGACTTGCCTTATTTTATTTTTTCTTTAAATATCTCTAAACCACTGCATATAATAAAATTTATTTTGTTGACGTTTCCATTTGAGTATTTTGAATGCAATGACGGATTCTGGGGCAATATATGGTGAAATAAGTTTTTTATTAACTACATGGATCTGTAGGCATAATTTACTAACTTTATTGAGCTGTTTTTTCAGATTTTTTTCTGTCATGTCTTTGTATCCATTTTTGTGGACTTTCTGCTTTTGAGTAACTTATACTTTTTTTAACTAAAGCTGTTTTCAGTTGTGATAGAAATAAAATTGGAGTAACTTACGTAAGGATGAGAAGTGAACAGATGTGCATAAATTAATTATAAACTGCAGTGATTGAAGTGAAAGAAAAAAACCAGAGGACTGACATGGGAAATAATGGAGTGGAGGTCGAGAGTAGGTAGGGTACTATTTTAGATAGCCAGAGAAAGTCAGGCTCCTGAGATGACACCCTAAAAACTGAAAAGAAGCTAGTATGGCAAAGAGCAAGGAAGAGCATTTCAGGCAGTGTTTTCCCAACATGCAAAGCCTTGAACCAGGGAAAGAGTTTTGATATATTGCAAGACTGTACAAATAGTGTGGCTGTGGAGGGTGGGTTGCAATGGGCAGGGATGGAGGTGGGATTGCTATAGAGAAGGTAGCAGTGCTGTTCAGAATCCTCTACAATGATGTAAGTGTGCTGCCTAATACCACAGTCAGCGGCCTCATGTGGCTCTTAAACACTTGAAACAGCCAGTGTGACTGAGGAACTGGAGCTTTTAAAATTTTAGTTAGCATTAATTAAGTACCTATGTGTGGCAATTGGCTACCACTGGGAGCAGTGTAGGTCTAGATCTTGGCAAAGCCTTGTAGAATAATATGGAAGTGTTTTCCCTAAGTGGTATATAAAATGAGCATCTTTTGTAATTTTTATATTTAATGTTATGATTATTTTCTGTTTATGGTAAGTAGCACTGATTTTTTAAATTTACTAATGTAACATTTTCCTTTTAGAAATTAAGTAGACCAGGTAGTGTGGAGATAAGACAAAAATAATGTTTAGAATATTCAGGTTCTGTATGACATTGGAATTTTGTTTAAAAGCAAAAATAATAGGGGGAAAATAATGTAATAATAAAAGATAGTCACATCAAAAAAATATGCAGAAGGGAAAAAGGAATATAGAGCAAGTGAGACAAATAGAAAACTTAGATGTAAACCCAAATGTATTTGTAAATTACATTAGAGAAAAATAGATTCATTACCCCAATTGAAAGACAAAGGATACCAAAATAACCTGCAGAAAAACAACCACATTTTGCCTAAGAGATTGACCTGAAAGATAGGAGACCAAAATTTTGAAAAGTAAAAGGAAGAGAAAAAGATACACATGTAAACAAGAGAAAACTGTGCTAATATTAATTATCTCTATGTACTTCATATTTATTACTGTGGTGGTTGCCATCAAGCAGCGATTATCTAATTTATCATCTCTGCTACATTTATTGGAATTCTGCTTTAAGGAACAGCTTTCCTATTCCTTTTTATTATTATTATTTATTTCCTCTGTATTCATTTATTTTTATCAGTATGATCTCATGGATTCCTGTTCTATTTCATGGCTTATAATTCATTTCCATCATTACTTTGTTGCTCAATGTCCAAATTTTAGATTTGTTAATTTAACTTACATGTGGCAATTACAACATTTAGGGCCACTTAAGGATCTGTTACTATTGTGTGTTGTTTGTGTTGGGCTTTTTTTCGTGTTCTCTTCTTGACTTTTATGCCTGGTTATACTTGTTAGTTCTAGGCTATAATCAAAAAATACCAGTTAACTCCTGACAAATTCCTGGGCTGCAAGCCTTCAACAAAATGGAGTAAGTCTGGTTCACTCCCAAGATAGATGGGAAAGTACTCACTAACTTCTTGCTTGACTAACTCCTGGGCCTGGGAAACAAACCGACTGTCCCCAGACTGACTTTTAGACAATACCAAGTGGAAGTACTGGAACTAAGATGTATGGGAAAATACTAAAACAAAAATGTATGACATATGGCTAACTATTCATAACAGCAAAATGCTGCTTCTGCTACCCCCACCCCAATGCATCTGGACAGCCTGCTGCCAACCAGGATGCAGACGAAGCCTTAAAAACCCCGACCCACTTGGGGCTGCTCTCAGAAACCCCATGTTGGGACACCAAGGCAGTTGCTGGCCAGCTCTTCAATAAAAGGACTGCTGTAAATTTGGTTTATTTGGCAGTGTAGTCTTTGTGGAACTCCTGGGCACAACAATCTTTAATTACATGGAAAAATTGTGTTCAAAACTGTAGGGAAAAAATGAGGTCTAAGATGCTGTTCTTTTCCAGAGATAAATTTTTGTCTGCTTTTGCTGAGAGTCACCGTCAGAATGAGCACATCTTACCCCAGTTTTAAGAACTGAGATTATCTTAGTCACAAGGATCACCTGAGTCTGGGCTGTTGTTGATGCATGGGCATTTCTAGCTTGCCATTATCCCCAGGGCTCACACTTTGGGCCCTACATCCAAAACAACCCTGAGATATCATCTAACCCCAGTGAGAATGGCCCACATCACAAAATCTTACAACTGCAAATGCTGGTGTGGATGTGGAGAGAAGGGAACACTTTTACACTGCTGATGGGACTGCAAAGTAATACAACCTTTGTGAGAAGAAATACGGAGAATTCTCAGAGAACTAAAAGTTAATCACCCTTTTGATTCCATAATCCCATTAGTAGGTATCTACCTAGAATAACAAAAATCATTTTGCCACAAAGACATTTGCACCAGAATGTTTATTGCAGCTCAATTCATATTGCCAAGTCTTGGAAGCAACCCAAATGCCCATTAAGCCATGCATGGAGTAACAATTGTGTATGTATACCATGGAATACTACTCAGTCATAAGAAAAGATGGAGACTTTACATCATTTATGTTTACCTGGATGTAGTTGAAACACATGCTTCTTAGTAAAGTATCTCAAGAGTGGGAAAAAGAAATCCACTATACTCGATACTAATATGAAGCCAATATATGTATAAACAATTACATGCCCATGCCAACAATAAAACACAATTGCAATCTAGCAAGGGGGAGGGGAGGGGAGAGGGCAATTGGCGGGGTCTCACCAAATGTGAGGGTGTTCAGCATGCCTCTGGGTGAAGGGCTCTTCTGCAACTTGAACTTTACCTTGGAAGTGAGAACAATGTAACCTAAAAATATGTACCCTCATATTAATTTGAAATAATGAATGAGTAAATAAATAAGAGCCTCTATCTCTAGTGAATTTTGTATACCAATGTTTTCTGCCTTCCCCAAGAGGGAGTCACAACTTGTAATAAAGCCCTCTGACTTCTTTCTAGATTTTTAAATGATGTCTAGGCAAAATTGACCCCAAATGTCAAGGAGTTCCATTTCCTCCTGAATCTTGGTATAGAAATTCACCATCATCTGCTGGCTGAATGTTCAAGCAGTATATTTTAAATAAATATTTTATCTTGTTTCTTACTGTGATGGTTGGTCTGAACTATCTAGTCTCCTATTTCCAAACGAATGGTTTAATTTCTTCTTCATTTCCATTTCATTTAGTTTGTGTTTATTTCACTACTGTGTCTCATTTTTTTTCCCATAGTGTGTATTTTTTTCTGTAACTTCTTTTCTGAGCTTGTAATTTTTCCTCCTGTTACCTCCTGGTCTCTTATTTGATGTCTTCATTTTGTTTTGTGGAACTTCTTTATAGACACAATTGAATCACTAGATTTTAACACTCATAATGAGATGTTTTCATCAGTTCTACAAAATTTCTCAGGTGATGAATATTGTTTGTTAATTTTTGCTAATTTGTCTTGCAGGATTTTTTGTAAGTAGTATCTTTGTTTCAATTTTATGGCAGTTCTTTTTTACTTAAATACTCAGTACTGAATGGTTTATAGTACCATCGTTTGTAAGAAGTCTAGGCCTTCCAGACCACAAACGTGCTTCTCTTGTGCTGATGGCAGCTGTGCACTTTTATAGACCAATGTGTCTCCCTCTTGCAATTCCTTGCCTCCTCTCCTTCCCTGAACCAAACTAGGTCTTAGGAGAGCCTCTGCAGCCGGTCCTGCTCTTTTCTCCCCCTGATTTTTACAAACAAGGGGCATAGTTTTTTTCCAAGGGGGATCCCCTCACAATCAAGAAGGACTTGCTGAGATCTGCTATGGCTAGACCCCTCTGAACTCTCACTGCACTCCTTCCACTTTCTCCCCTTACTATTTCTGCTAAATCTCAACTCCTTCAGCAGCCCTTATGTCTATTTTGACATCTGAAGATTATATCTGTCTCCTAGGTTCACTAGAAATAAATGTTATGGAGGGGTTTTTTAATAGTCTTTTTGTTTCTTGTATACAATTTGGGGGGGGGGGATAGAGAACAGATTTATAGAGCATGTTGCTACTAAAGTCCTCTCCAAACTAAATCTTAATCCAGTCATCCCTTTAATTCTCAGCATGTACAGTTCTGTCAGCATGCATTCTGTCTTAGATTAATACCCATGATGGATTAATACTTGGAATATAGGCCAAATAAATAAGGTGATTTATGAAATAAAGTTTATTTGATTTAGCATCAAGTTTGTTTATTCAATGTTCTCCTGATAGGTAGGAATCATATTTCCTCTTTTTGTTGACATTTCCTTTGCATAGCTGTACCACATGGCTACCTCTAAAAGCAAAGGAGGCTGGAAAATTGAGTATTTAGCTTTTTTAGCCCCTACAGAAAATGGAGGTGACCAGAGAAGGTAAGGATAGAATAGATGTTAGGTTTGCCAACAACCAGTAATGTCTTTCGTAGTTTCAGTAGTGAGGAGAAGCAATGATACTAGTTCAGGCCTGTTGATGCCCAGAGTCCAGAACAATGGGGTCTAATCCTAATTCTGCCATGAACCGGCAGTGTGACCTCAAGCTGTTGTACCCTGGCTTCCTCATCTACCAAGCAAGCAGGTGGTAGAGGATCATAGGATTTAGATAGAAAGCTGACATACTGTAGCTCAAACATGCTTGTCCGGAATAAAGACACATCATCTAGAGGACAGAGCAGGACAAGTCCGTGTTTGGCATTGAGAAGGAGGAATAAGACCGATTTTGACTCAAGAAAGACTCTAATGCTTCTCAGACTTCCTGCATCACAGACACACTTTACTGAAGGTAGCTGGGACTTTGGGGCGAAGATTTTCTGTTACTAATGTGTGTCTGTCTCCTTGATGTGTGCTGTCGCTACTAACAAGTAGAATGTGGTAGTGGTGAAAGTATACAGCATCTCCTCCTAGGTCATAGAAAGTGTTGTGACATCTTACTTGCTCCCTTGGAACATGCGCTCTGGGAAAAGCCCAGCTGCTATGTTGTAAGAACATTTTGAACCACCCTATGGGGTTCATGTGGTGAGAAACCAAGGCCTTCTGCCAATATGAGTGAGCCATCTTGGAAGGGGATCCTCTAGCCCCAGTGAAACCTTCTCTTTAGCTTAGTTTTTAGTGTTATTTTTTTAAACTGGATTTTTTCCTTCACCAGAAAAGGTAAAGGATGTGAAATCACACTTTGTATGACATTTGTTTATGTATTTAGCTTCAAAATAAGCAGAATCTATAAGCAAAATAAGCAGAATGGGGAGTGAAGATTACTGGATTATGACTTGGGCATCTTCCAATGCACATCCCTCGATCATCCCAAACTCTTAATTGGCTGCAGAATTTTTTTTCTATGTGCAGCTATATCCATGAAAACTAGGCCAAATACAAAAATCTATTCAAATTAAATTAGGCGAGCATGTAAATGCTGTGTAAACTGTAAAGTACTATATAAATGGAGGATACTTGCAGCTAACATTTCTTTTTTTCTTTTTCTTTTTTTTTTTTTTTTTTTTTTTTTTATACAGAGTCTCACTTTGTTGCCCTGGGTAGAGTCCCATAGTGTCATCATAGCATAACAACCTCAAACTCTTGGACTCAAGGAATCCTCTTGCCTTACCCTCCTGAGTAACTAGGACTACAAATGACTGCCGCAACGCCTGGCGAGTTTTTTCTATTTTTGGTAGAGCCTGGGTCTTGCTTTTGCTCAGGCTAGTCTCAAACTCCCGAATTCAAGCAACCCACCTGCCTCAGCCTCCCAGAATGCTAGGATTACAGATGTGAGCCACCATGCCTGGCCTTGCAGCCATCATTTCAACTAGTTCTTTATAGAGATTAGTATGAGCTGAATTGTGCTCTCCTCCCCAATTCATATGTTGAAATCCCAACCATCAGTATCTCAGGACATAGGAGTTAACTGTATTTGGAGGGAAGGTCTGCAAAGAGGTGGTTAAGTCAAAATGAGGCCTTCAGGGCGGGGCCTCGCTAATCACTATGACTGGTGTCTTAAGAAGATAAGACAGTCATGCTGTGCACAGCCAGCCAGCCACATGAAGAAGTGACAAGACAATGGCCCAAGGAGAGAGGCTGCAGAGAAAGCCAGCCCTGCCAACTCCTTACCTTAGAACTTCCAGCCTCCAAAACTGTGGGAAAATAAATTTGTTTTTAAGCCATATAATGGAAGCTCTAACAAACTAGTATAGGCGACTTCTCATGCCATCACTTCTCCAATTTGCACATTCCCACGGCCACAAGTCAAGTACAGGTTTGCACCATTAAAAAAGATATTCTAAGTATAAGATTTTTTTAAATTAAGCATTGTAAATTACATTCAGTAGCCTCTAAGCCAGTGGTTCTCAACCTTCCTAATGCCATGGCCCTTTAATACAGCTCCTGTGGGTCGGGACCCACAGGTTGAGAACCTCTGCTCTAAGCATACTACTCCAAAATCTATTTACAATGAATTTAACCCAACAGTAGTTCATTCTTGCATAATAAATGAATTAGGGCAAAATACCCTTCAATTTACAGGATACCTCCTTAGCATCTGCAGGTAGAAAGTGGGAATTACACCTTATTTCTGATCGCTGATGTGATAAGAAGCTTCAGGAGAATTGTATGGAAACAAATATGAATGTAATTCTAATTTTGAAGTGCATTGAGTTTGGAATCTAACACAACCATCAAAATGATATAAAAATACCTGTTAATACTGAACTGTAGATCTCATCATTTTTTCTCATCACTTTCTTCTTAGACACCTTCCCTCAGTCCCATCTTCCTAATCCATTCTCTGCACAGCTGCTAGAATAATCTGAAACCATCTATATTAAAATAATGTAAGGCATAAGAGAGAAATAGTGATCAAAGTCTGGTTTCTGTCAGAGTATAGATACAGTCAAAAGTTAACCAGCCAGTATTCCCTAACTTACCTAGTGCTGTAAGTGCTTACTGCTTAAGGTTATGTCTCTTTGACAGGCGCGAAATATGTGATGTTGTCCACTGCTTTCACTGATAACAATGCTACTGTAAAACCCAAGACTGGTCTTTGAGATATCTTGCAGACTCTGCATTTGGGAGGACCCACTGATGTCAACTGGGTCCATGGACACGTTTAGGAATTGATTCCAGTCCTGAGATGTCCTACCTAAGAAATGTCTCCGCCAAGAAGACAATCTGCTTCCCAACTCTATGAATTCATCCTTGATCAATTTCCTAGCCCTTAGTTCGCCAAACTATCTTTAAAAATCTTAGCCCCAAATTCTTGAAGAGATGGTTTTGAGAAATTACTTCCATCTCATCAACTGGCTCCTTGTGAAGTGAAACTCCTCCTCTGGAACTCCTGTCATAACATGCCTCTACTATATCACATCCTCTTTGTTTAGATTTTGATAGGTTGTATGGGTATCCAGATTATTTCTCAGATTATTGTTAAAAGATGAATTTTTAAAGTAAAGTTTATTTGAGCAGCCACAATTCATTGGCCTTTACTAGACAGTGGGCAAGGGACTGTGTTGAGCCATAACAAATCTTCCTAGATTATCCCAAAACACAGATATGACTAGACTGGTTTCCACGTGGAGTTCTGCCACTGTTAAGTTATATAAAGTTAAGCCAACCACTTGCCTTTGTGAGTGTCACTTTCTCAATCTGTAAAGGCAGCCTTGTATCTCATTTTAAGTTTCCAGGACTTTCTCTATTACTTCTCTCCTTTAAAGTCTGTGGATGTTTCCTATTTTCCATGGAAAAAGTCCAAACACACTGCCCTTTACAATCTCCCCTCAAAATAGACTTAGCCACAGCTTCTTCCCTTGACTTAACCTTATTCTTATGGCCAACAGACCTCGTGGCATTGTGTGTTCATTAAACTTCTGTGAGACTCTGAGCATCTCAGGTGTTGCGTCCTACACGCCTTTGTGCGCGCACCCAGCGTAGCGCACCTGTCCAGCACCCCAGTGGTTTCTTTATGTCAGATGTTGCTGAATGCCACTCCTGCTCACCGTTCCCCCAATGCTTTCTTTGCCTATTAAATTTGCATTTATCCCTCGGATACATTCACCTGACACTTTCGTAAATGAAACTTTTCTCTTCCCATCCAAATTAACTGATTTCTCCATATTTTGTTTTTTTTTTTGCTGTCACAACAAGCCTTTACTATATCACATCCTCTTTATTTTTTTTCTTGATTTTTTACTTTATTCTTTTATTATTATTATTATTAAATCATAGCTGTGTACATTAATGAGATCATGGGGCACCATACACTGGTTTTATAGACCATTTGACACATTTTCATCACACTGGTTAACATAGCCTTCCTGGCATTTTCTTAGTTATTGTGTTAAGACATTTA